>JARJDZ010000453.1:0-15502 GCA_030264555.1 Aleochara sp. GC000083
GGGGCGGCGTGTCACTGTTCGAATCGTAACTCCGCCCAGTGGTACAATCACGGTCACGTAAATCGGCAGAAAAAGATCAAAGGTGCCGACAGAGAGTTGGCTCTCTGGTTACTCTGTGCAATTACACTAATGAATAAGAACAAAAATAAAATATGCTATAAATTATACCCGGCACACTCTCACATTTGTAGCAGGGTGTTAAGCTTTATTACTCCCTTTCCTATTCATAATTCCACGTTCCACGTGCATTGATAGCGGTGTATTTAACACGTGCAAAAGCACATGCAATGAATGATAACTTTTGCGGATGGTTACATAAAGCAGGGAGCATTAAACAATATTATTCCCTGATTCCACGTTGAAACAGATCTATATTATTCCCTCTAGCGGTATTAATACTGTTATTACTCCCTGATTTCCACGTGAAAATATAGAGTTATTATTCCCTGTTGTCACGTGAAAAGATAGCGATATTACTCCCTCATTGCAAGGTGAAATTTTAAATTTAAATCATTCCCTGTTTACCACGTGAAAAGGTGGAGATATTACTCCCGCTATTGCTTCCTGATTATTACATGGTAGTATATTCGAAAATTTTGCACGTGCAAAACTGCGTTTACTGCGATGAAACTTTTAGCATTATTATTCCCTAATTACCACGTGGAATGATTGCGGGAGTAATACCTCTGCTCTTATTCACAGTTCACCACACGAAAAACTAGTAGCAAATTAAGCACGTGCAAAACGTAGGTAGCGTTATTATTGACACGTGGAAAAGTAGCGGTATTAAGGGCACGTGATGCATAGATGCACGTGCAAACAATTTAGCGGTAAAAAATTCTGATTGACACGTGGAAAGTTAGCGATATAATTAATACATGGAAAGTTAGTGGTATTATTGACACGTGGAAAGATAGCGGTATTGAGAGCACGTGGAAATGTAGCGAAATAATTGCACGTGCAAAACAGTTTGGGGGTATTGCAATCGAATTGACACGTGGAAAGTTAGCGGTATAATTAATGGATTGGTAACGATATAATTGACACGTGTAAAACGTCTACTATTATTCCCAGTTCAACACGTGGTAAGATATCGGTATATTTGCACGTGCAAATTGATTTTGTAGATTAAATAATACACACAGAAAATTACAATAATAATATGGCAATTGATAACTTACATAATATAGATATAGATTAGGAATAATATTCCACGTGGTATTTTGTGTGTGTTGCAAATACGAAATGATACCATACATAGCGAATCAGGCTATGATTTAAACGTGAGTGAAGAGTTGAGTTGTTGTTAGGGTGCGTTTCTACAGTATGCGGTTATATAACGACACGTGGATTTGCCGCTACAGTGCCACGTGGCAAGATGGGTACTTCTGCACGTGCAGGGCATTGTGCACGTGGTGGGGGTATTTGAAGGGTGGGGGAGTTTGTATTGATTTTCTTTACGTGGGCCGATCCCGGAGGTACTGCAATACCGGGCCAACCCGTGATGTGAGTGGAGCAAGCCCCTACCTCATCCATTTCCAAAAATCAGTTTAATATACTGGATCCGCATGCGGATCGTATCAGATATTAAGCTGATAAGAACAGATACTACACTTTGATCTTAGCCGGAGCCGAGAAGCGATAACTNAATAGCGGCAAATAGCGGGTATAATGTAGCGATATACGCTTATGAGGGAGTAATCAAGGTCTTTACTCCCTATATTCCTATTAATTATAAACAAATACCATAAAATTATAAACAATTAATAACAATATAACAATATAAACAATAAATAGCAACAAATTCAGTAACAACATAGCGGTAAATCGGGTGTAAAATAGCGGTATCCGCATATTAGGGAGTAATGTTAACGATTATTCCCTATGTTATTATTATTTATAAACAAATAATATGAAATTATAAATAATTAACAACAATATATTAATATAAACAAATAATAACAACAATTTATTTAACAACAAATTAGTATTGAGCGGTAAATAGCGGGTATAAAATGCATATACGCTATTTTATACCCGCTATTTATTTATTAGGGTGTAATCACTAACTTTACTCCCTATATTCCTTCAATTATAAACAACCTTATTATTATAAATAATTAACAACAAAATAACAATATAAACAAATAATAGCAACAATTTAATTAACAATAATAAAGAATTGAGAGGAAATAGCGGGCATAATGTCGCGATATACCCTTTTCAAGGAGTAATCATTAACTTTACTCCCTATATTCCCAATAATTATAAACAAATACCTTATTATTATAGGTAATTGACAATAATATAACAATATAAACAAATAATAGCAACATTTTGCCCGTGATAGGGAGTAATAATATCGATTACTCCCTATATTACCATTAATTATAAACAAATACCATGAATTAAGCGGTAAATAGCAGGTAATGTACCGATAGGTGCTTAATAGGGAGTAATGCTATTGTTTATTCCCTATATTACCATGATTATAAACAAATTTCTCGAAATTATCAAGAAATATTATAGGGAGAGATGCTTAATAAGGACTAAAAATACTGTATATTCCCTAAATTACCATAAATTATAAACAAATATCATGAAGTTATAAAGAAATGACAATATAACAATATAAACAATTATTAACAACAATTTACGCAACAACAATAGAGAATTATGCGTAAATAGAGCGTAATACAACGATATATGCTTAATGGGGAGTAATAATTACGATTATTCCCTATATTAACATAATTTATGCACAAATATTTTCAAAGTATGAATAAATAGCAACTTTATAACAATATAAATAATTAATACCGACAATGTAAATAACAACAATAACGGACTAAGACGCAAATAGGTGGTGATACAGCGATATATGCATAATAGGGAGTAATAATGTCGATTACTCCCTACATTATTATTAATTATAAAGTAATACCATTATAAATTAGTAAAATGTTATCAATTAATAGGAAAAACTTGAGTAACAACCGTAATGTTATATCATTATTATGTGATTATATAATTACCGGTAAATGTGTGGTAGGTAGTTTTTAAAGTTCTTACTTACCTTAAAATTATTACTCCCTCATTACCATGTGAACTTTTAGCAATTATTTAACAGCGATATATGTATAATAAAGAGTAAAAATTAAGATTATTCCCTAATTTATTGTAATCTATAATCAAATTACATAAAATTAAAAATAAATAACAACAATATAACAATACATACAAATAATAACAATAAACAAATACAATAATCATAAACAAATAACATCAATATTCCAATAATAACAAATAATAACAACTATTTAAGTAACACCAATAATAAATGAAACGGTAAATATCAGGTATTTTAGGGATATATGCATAATAGGGAGTAATATTATTCCCTACTTTACTGTAAATTATAAACATATTATGTAAAACTATAATTAAACGGCGACAATATAACAATATAAACAAATAATAACAACAATTTTTGTAATAACAATAGCAAATAAGGGTTAAATAGCGGGGAATTTAGCCATATATGCATAATAGGGAGTAATATTATTGTTTATTCCCTATGTGAGTAACAACAATATTGTCTTACAGCAGTAAATACATTATAGGGAGTTTTTCAAATACTTACTCCCTACATTGCCATCAACTATAAACAAATGGCATAAAATAATTACTCCCTCATTACCAGGGAAACGTAACGGGTATAATTGACACGTGTAAAAGTAGCGGAATTTATGACACGTGTAAAGATAGCGATGTAATTACACGTAGAAATGTGGTGGTAGTATTGACACGTGGAAAATTAACGGTATTAATGACACGTGAAAAGATAACGATATAATTACACGTGTAAAATAGTTTAGCGTAATACCACCCAGATTGACACGTGCAATGATGGCAGAATTATTGATACGTGGTAAAGTAGCGGTATGATTACACGTGCAAAACGGTTTAGCAGTATTTCATTCTGATTGACACGTGAAAACAGGTTGATATTTTTGACATGTGATATTTTAGCGGTATTATTGTCTCCTGGAATTTAAGCGGTACCATTGTGCCATTGCACGTGCAAAACATTTTAGCGGTAATCCACTTTGATTGGCATGTGGAAATGTAGTGGTATTATTGACACGTAGAAATGTGGTGGTATTATTGACACGTGGTAAGAGAAAGAAAATTGCATTATCAGGGGTAACAATAACAATATATTTGTGGTAGATAACGTGTATTATTGTGAAATTGCACAATATGGAGTTCCCTGTAATACCGGGGATTAACAACATTATAAACAATTAATAGTGACATATGGTAAAAATGATTTAATAGAAAATATGTAATAGAGGGTTTTAATGTTATTACTCTCTATAATAACTTTAGTAATAAATCCACCTAAAATATGAATTAAAAACAAAAATATAGTAATATAAAAAATTATAAACAATTCTAATTGCCAGACAAATAACAATATCACTATATGTAGGTGATAAATACCGTGCAATATAGCAGTGAATGTGTGGTATTCCCTTTATAGTCATTAATTGTGAAGGATAGTAATAGTAATAGTATTAACAATTAATAACAATTATAATAACAAAATTATCCCTATATTATAACATAGAAAGGAGTTTTAATGTAATTAATTTTGATTGATTTGATATTATTAAATTAACTTAATAAATATTATAATTAAAGTTAATCATTATAAGATAATGTAATATTAATTTTAAAAAGAAAAAATATAAAATAAGTGCTGTTTTTTCTTTTTAAAATTAATAAATATTAGGTTCAATTCATGAAGATGAGCCAACACTCAAGGCTCGAAAGAAATTAAATATTTAAAATAAGGGTAAGCAATTTGATTCAATACTAAGCTAAACACAGTACCTCATAAACAAATCTTGAAATACTTAATATTAATAAATGACTATTAAAAACAATAATAACGACAATGCCGTAATTTATGATAAATGGCACGTGATACAGTGGTAATTGAAAGCGATTTTATTACTCAATGTATTTATCAGGAATAATACAAAAAGGCTGCGAATAGAGAAAGGAATTATAGCAATCTAACAATTTAAACAATTAAAAAGCCGCAAACGCCAAAATATCAAGGAAAAACCCGTACGCGTACAACAATAGATCAGGGATCGGAATTTCCACATTCACTACTATAAAGTTATAAAGCTACAGACAAGGAGTTATAAAACCCCTACATCTTTTACTACCTGCAATTTGGGTAGTACACGTCAAGGGATTTCCCGATAATATTCGCTGTTTCTTTGAAGAAATCTATTCAAATGTAAAAACAAGAATTTTCAATATAAAGACACGGTGACAGTATTTAAGATTAATAACAATATCGTGATATATCGTAAATGGTGAAGCAGTACATTAGGAGTTTTCGTCAATATTACACCCTATATTACTATAAATACTACAATTAATAATATTATCAACAATTATAGATGGTAAAATGGCATGCGATAAAGCGGTCAATGCATTGTAGGTAAATGTGCCAATACTATTATCTTTATTTTCATAAACAATATTTATGCCATAAATGTCTTTTTCAAATAACTAAATATACAAATAGTGACAGCGTGTTATAAGTTTATTCTTCAATTTTCAATTAATTAAACAATTTATCATAATAACGTACAAAATTGTAAATATGTAGGTTTTATTCATATTTTTCCATTCCTTAAAATTACTGCAAAATATATAATAACAACAATATCTTTATTAATTATAATAATGTGGTAGGTGATTATTATTTTCTGCGTAAAATAATTGCACGTATCAAAGTTTAATAGTACGCATGAATATTTAAATTTTTATAAAGGGACTGCAAGGGCAGTTACAAAGAGATAAAACAAGCGTTTTTCTTGCGGCCAAACTTGAAAGGACAATTTTCCCTTTACTTATAAATTTACTTACAGATAGGCATTTATGAATGCAATTCTATCATAAAATTTGGCGTGTAGATTATTTGGAACCCAGCAATAAAACACCGTAATAAAGCTCCGTGCTTATCTCACCCAAGTGGGCAAACATTAGGTTCGTATTCTTTAAAACTCAATAAACCAAATTTTGTACTACAATACACCAATTTCAACAATGCATTCCTAAAGATCGGTATAATTTGAAGATCATAAATAGAGCCGAATATTTGACTTGGAAAATTATAATTATAATTTGTTAACAATAATGCGATATGTGGTAAATGGCACGTGGTAAGGCAGTAAACGTATATAAAACGTTTAAAAAAGTTAAAGGTCCTTTAAAGCCTGTTAAAACATTACATAATAAGAAAGATTTAACAATATAAATAAAAATTTGTTACAATAAATAATTCACTACTTTTTGGAAAATATGCACGAGGGCGTTAGTTACAAATAATACAAAAATATTACCAAAATGTCAAAACTAAAATAATTAGAAAAATATAAAAGAAATAACAAGAGTTGTGACAGTATCATTGATAAACTTATGATAAACTACAATTATTATATATAATTATAATTATAAAGAAATATGTATGGTATCAACAAAAAAATAAAAATTAGTATCATAAAGCGTTAATACTAAAAATAATAGAAACAACAAAAACAATAACAACGAGTAACAAAATCATAAAAATTGTTAAAAGTGACGCATCTCGCCTGCAAAATATTTGATTTGCCTTGAATCTTTACTTTTTCATTACTTGATTATACAAACAATAAATATTTTAAGTAATCTTCCGCCTTGCCTTTGCATGAAAATATATACCTAATGCTTTTAGTTATGTTGTCATTATTGACAACTTAATTATTTTATTCGTTAGTGCAACACTAAATTAATTGTAAGTAATAATCATCTTTGTATATCGATATCGAACGGTATGTTTTGCATACAATTTTTTGCATTTTTCCTAAAATATGTCGACCTAAAAGCAGAAGTATGCGCTGAACATCTCGCACATTACCTGCAGATTGAATTTGGAGTCGGATGGTTTGGAATTTTTATCACCCAAAAAAGTAGATATGGTACCCAATCTACTATACGTTTGTGATCGATATTTCTTACAACTGAATGAAGACAACCAATAGGTAATAAATGTTAAAAAATACACATGATCGTGTTTTATAAAGCTCGAGCTTTATAAAATAGTAATATTCTTCGAACTATTGAATAAAATTGCAATCAAGCATCAAAGTCAAACACAAGCTCTTTCGCGAAATATTCTATGATTCAGTCTCTTCATTATTTCATTAGGCGCTTTCGATTTGGCAGTAACTGCTTCTCAACTGCTTTTACCTGAAGCGCTTCGGAAGTGCTTCCAACTGCTTCAAAAATGTGCAAATCGAACGCACAGAAGAGGGCAACAACAGCACCACTAAATGTAGTGGTGGTCAACCGGGTGAAATATTCGATTGCCCATATCTTTCCAGTGGAGTTTAATGCGCATTCATCACAGCGCATCTGCTTCTCACGAAAGCAAACTGCTTCGATTTTCAGGTTGATTTAGGGTAAAGGGGAGTAGGTTCGAAAGCAGTTCGAGTGTACTGCTTTCGAACTGCTTCAGGTAAATCGAACGCTACAACTGCTGCTGAAGTGCTGCCATGTAGATGATAATAAGGAATGTTTCGCAAAAACTTGTGTTTGCCCAGTGATTTATTTATTTTTTTATATACAATAACTAAATACTTATTTATTTAATTATCTTAATAATAAGGCCATTTCTCTCAAGAGACATGTAGTAAAACGTTCAACATAATAAATTTCATTAGTGGCATTATGAAATTATGAAAGAAATCAAAAGGTCTTTAGACTAATAGACAAAAAATACGTTTGGATAGCGCCTTTCCAGGAGAGCCCTTTTTTGGAGACCTCAAAATTTTATTGCCTCACAGCGTTGAATGAAAAATATTTCTCGCGGTACCTCAGCTCTATAACAAGCCCCCAATGAGGCTCAGATTATTGCACATGCTGGTTTCAAAAGGCCTCACACTTCGTAGATGGCTGTGGTAATTGCATGTCAATAAATATATTGTCCACAAAATATGCCGATATGAAAGAAAAAACTTTTCACCAGGCTTTTGTCTTGTTTCGAACATCTTGCACATTGTATAAAAATCTGTATGGTTTATTGATGAGAACGGTTGGATTATTTGGGAACCTTTATTACCATGCCATCTTACTTTATTATAGGTAATATCTCATTTATTCTATTTTTTCTGGCTACATTTTTCTCTTTTTATAGATTCCGGTTTGATTTGTATCACATGAGATGATAAAACAAAACTATCACACAATTATCAAATACCAAGTAGGTTTTATCACATATTTTTGAATGTGTAGGTACTGCACATGGTAGAAATATTATGAAATGTTATTTCTACCATGGGTACTGCATACTGAAAACATAATATTCTTAGAAAAGAATAGAACAAAATTACATAAAAAACAAGGTAGATATACTTGAAGTAAAATTTATGTTTACCGTTGATATCACAAGATTTCCTTTTCTGTAATTATCTATATTTTACCTATTTATTAATTTATTATTGCCAAGCAGATGATACTAATAAATTTACGTTGCCAAACAAAGCTAGTAGCTTTGGTAAAGTAAAGTAAATTTGGAATAGATTTAAATATTTTTTGATTTGTCTGAAGCAGCTCCTACATAAATTTTAAAGCTGTTTGTATTCTTGAGTGCTTCAAATAGAAATAATGGAGTAGCAGTAATATATCAAGAACTGCCAAAACAAAAACTAAAATTACTCATCAAGACAGAAGAGACTTCCATGGAATATGCAATCTCAAAGCCCTCTTGGAATGAAAATCCTCATAGCTTACCATCAACTAATGGAAAACACATAGTCACTGAAAGTCAAGATCAGTCTCAAAGCCTAGCATTTAGATTATTTCAGAATTTAACTGAATATAACTTCATATTTGTCAATAACAAATATCTATGAAAACAAATTTTTATGTTATTATTTAGACAAATGACATGACCACATGTTTCTCTTGCTTTATTCTAAAATTCTCAATTTTGTCTCTTCCTGCTTTTCTTTTAGTACAATATTCTTTGGTTAACTTCATGCTCCTCTGCAGTAAGCTTTGTTATCTCTACCAATGCTTCCATTTTTGCCCTAATTAATAACTTTGCACTACTTTCTGTAATGAGACTAGTCTCCTTCTTTTGGCCTGCTGCACTGATTTAATGATTACATGGTTTAATGCATCATGAGGCCACCTCTTCAGTTGGAATGCTATCCATATCTACATAATTCTCAACACATGAGGTGCCAGGCCCAAAAACAGATCCTGCTGGTTCACAAAACTGTTGAATAAATACTGATTCCTGCAAAACATAATAATATAGTTGTAATATTTGTACTTATTCTGGTACTTGTCTTGTTTTCCAATTCTTTTTCAGGATTTGTTTTTATATTGTTATCGGGACTAGCTGGCACTGAATTTTGTTTAATTCAAGAAATGACCCTCTCTAAGAGAGCATCATCTTCAATACTTGGCATTGGGCCATTTCCTGAAATGTTTGCATGAATTTAATGAACATTTTTAAAAATGATGCAAAGTTATATACCTGTAGCAATCTGCTGGCTGTTGGTGTCGGGTTCTTATTACATATTTCACCTTCTTCTTTAAATTTTATCATAATTTTTTCAACACTAGTCCCTGTGCACTTGCCCATTTGCAGTATTGAATGCATCTGCAAACATCATCCATTCCAGCTTTCTTGCACAATTGCTTATTGAGTTGGTTTTTTGTGACTGATTATCAAATAATGATTCTTAATCAAATCCATCAAGATGGCCTTTTCGGCCGATCGAAATACGTTTGAATGGTTTTAATTTGCTTGACGACATCGAGATCGTGTGGTACATGTGTTGCAAAGGGTGTAAGGGGTGAAAAAAGTGGTTGACGATTCGGGCAATTTCGATGTAGTCCTTCGGTACTGTACTGTCTCTGTGCCTTTTTTAGTCTTCTGGTTACATTAAAAGTTCATAACTTTTGTGATTATTCTGTTCACTAAAAAGAACTCTAATTAGTACTAAAATAAAAATTACATTCTTCTTGAAACCATTTTTCAGTGCACGACCACGTCTCTGGCACGATTGTTTGTCAAGTTCAGCTCGTGACATTACTCTTGTGGAGATTTTTCTGGGGGCAGAAATATTTTGAGTCTTCCTGGACGTAGTATCGCCACCTAGCGACAAATAGTGAATTGAATTAGTCTATTCAGCGTAGAGGGTGTAATAACATTTCCTGTGTATGATGTTTGAGCAAATAAAACACATTAAAATTAACATAAATTAGATTTTTTATGGATAGGGTTCAATTTTTAGATAATTGTTGTAACTAGTAATAATGTAGCCTTGCTTGCATGGAGTTAGATTTCTCTACCACCCCAAATTTACAATCTAGTAGACTGGTGGGGAGTAGTCGTGGCCTATGGCAAACGTTTAAGGTATACACACTGTATACACGATAGATTTTTCTATTATTCAATTTTTAAATAAAAATTTGGTAAAAATGCAAGCTCCTACTTTCATCTGAATGAGATTCACACCCTAAATTACAATAATCTTAACTAGAATAAAACCATTCCCTCATATTTTACTTCATTCTCCCTCCACTATCCTTCTAGGCATGCTCATATTTCTGCGGCTTCGTGAACTTATGATGAATCATCCTTGTGAACATTTTTAACGGTTGCAACCGCTTCGCTCTTAACGTAATTCTAAGATTTTGTGAGTGTCTGCACTTTCAGCTGAAACAACTACAATGTATATAAAACAAGTACGTAAATCGCATTACATTGTACTGAATTAATATTGAACTAACTAATTTCAGCTGGTTATTGAAGGGTTTAAGACCTACAGTGAACATACATCGGTGGAAGCATTGGATAGTGGAGTGAACGTAGTGATTGGTTGTAATGGCAGTGGAAAAAGCAACTTTTTATCTGGTATGTAATTCTTATTGCGCCTTACAATCGCATTAATTCCGTGGAATTTTTGGCAGCTATTGAGTTCGTCCTGGGGAGTGATTATGCACGTCTAGGTGAGAAAGGCCGAGAAGAATTATTATATTCTGGAGGTAGGAGTGCTGCGTCAGCAAGTGTGGAGGTGATACTGGATAATACCAATCATGAAATAATCGTGAGTATGATTATTCATAAATAATATTGGCAGAAAATTCGTTACATAGGCAACCCAAAATACGTCTGGTATCAAATTTTCCCTTGTCTAGAACCATTCCCATTGTATATTTACGTTATCTAAATCGTTGCCAATTTTAGATCGAAGGCTCAAGTGATAACATTGATATTATTCGAATTAAACGAAGAATTGATGCACTCCACGACCAATATACAATCAACGGCAAAGTCATCGCCCGCAAAGATTTAATGAAATTGCTAAAAAGTGCGGGCTATTCAATGAAATATTCCGAATACAACATTGTGCAGCAGGGCAAGATCACCGAGCTGGTTACAGCATGCGATAACGATCGTTTGAAATTACTTCATGACATTAGTGGCCTCACCGATTACGAAGAGATGCGAGAAGAAGCTTTGAAAGTTGTAGCATCAATGCGTGCCTTATTACCAAAATTTCTACAAGATAAAGACGAGGTAATGCAACATCGAGACACATTAATGGAAGATATGGAAAGTATGAAACAGTATGAGCGACATATGAAGAACAAAGAGCAGGTGCAGTATTTTATATATAAGAAAGTCATCGAAAAGAAGCGATTGAATTTAGAAGCACTTGAACGGGAACTTAATATAATTGAGTCTAATGCCCTGCCAAATTTGTACGAATTAAAAGGCAACGTTACAACTTGTTTGACAAAGGTAGAGAATTGTGAGCGGGATATTAAAGAAGTGGGGATTCTGCGAGATAATTTACGGAAGGATATGGAAATTTGGGCGCAAAAGAAAAACGAATTGGCCCGACAGATAACACAATTGAATGATAAAACCTCGGAAGATGGGCGTGAAAATGATCAGACAATGCTGGCAATCGATGAATTGAAAAAGAAAATCGAACAAACTCGCAGCAAACAAGAGACTCTTCGGGACAAATATGAAGAGGCCAAAAAGAACAAAGATAATGGTCAAATGGTGCTAACTAAAGTGGAAGAAAAACGCCGAGCATTGCTTAAAAAACAACAACGATCCAGTGAATTTTCCAACCAGAATGAACGTGATCGCTGGATTGATGGAAAAATTTCGTAAGCATACTACATTTTGGGATATCGATTTTTTAAGATGTAGTTTTTTTCAGACGTCTGAATGTCCAATTTGAAAATGAAAATCAAAATCGGCAACAAATCATCGAGTTGCTAGAGGAGTCCAAATCGAAAATAGAGGAAAACAATCGAAATATTGCGGAATCGACCTCAAAATCGGAATTATTGATGTCTGCGATTGTCGACAAGCAACAGACATGTAGTGACCTAACAAGAAGTGAAAATGAACAAAAGCATAAATTAACGTAAGATGTTTTAATTTTTATATTGGGCTTCATTAATTTTTATCTTTATTTTGGACGCAGCGAACTCCAATTGGAAAAATCAAAATTACAAAACCACTCTCACAAATTAGAGCAGGATTTGGCCCAGTTACAAACAACCCTTTCTTCATGCGCGAACCATCATATCCGATTGGGTTGCAGCTCGATACAAAAAGTTCTTGAAATAATGCGAGAAAGTGGAAATAGTCGTGATATTGAAGCTGTTAAAGGGTACCACGGATTGGTGCTTAATAACGTTCGGTGTTCTGAAGAATTACATACAGCTGTTGAAGTATGTGCTGGTAATCAAATGTATTACCATATTGTTGAAACTGACGATATTTCTTCGTATTTTCTTGATGTTATTCATCGGCAAAAGTTACCTGGACGCGTGATATTTATCCCCCTTGACAGGATAAATCCAGAGATTCCAGAATATATCGAACAGGTAACTGATTAATTGTGTGATAAAAATATCAGAAACAGTTATCGATTTAAATCTTTTTAAGGACGAAACTCCGTTGATCTCATTACTATCTTACGATAGGAAATTTGAGCCAGTAATGAAGTTTATTTTCGGAAGAACGCTCCTGTGCGATGATCTTGAAGAAGTGGCATCATCTTCGAGTAACAATTGTTGGAATTACGTGACCTATAATGGAGAGCGGCTTCATGCAAATGGATTGTTATTACTTGGATATGGTAATCGCAAGACGAAAGGTATAATGGCATTGGAAGAGCAGAAACGCCAACTAAATGCGGATATAAGGGAAAATGTTGATAAAATTGTGGACTTGGAAGTAGAAATTCAACGTTTTACCAAAGACGGCCAGCAAATTCGTGCCAAAATTGCTGAAACTGAAAAGGAAATCAAAAATAAGAAGCAGGCCTTGAGTCAACTAAAAGGTGGTATTCAATTACTGAAGAACAACTTGCGGGCCAATCAGAAAAGTTTTGATTCACAGCAAGAATTTAAAATCAAATGCGATTTGAATATAGAATCAATCCGAATCCAATTGGAAACTCTTCGAAAGGAGAAGGAAGAAAGCTTCCTGTGCGAATTATCGGAACACGATATGAACTTATTACGGGAATCAAATTCTGAAATTGACATGCTTGAAAAGCAACAACAAAAAGCCCTAGCTGCATTTTCAAAGTTACATGGGGAATATACGACAACTGAATGTCGGTTACATAACTTGCTGAAAGATCTTTCGACTGCCGAGGAACTTATAAATCGTACTGCATCACAAGCGTTCGCAGGCAACTGCAAATTGACTACCTGCATTGATGATGTTGCTGTTATCGATGAGAAAATCCGTACTGCTACTAACACCCTGGACAGTGTCCAGTCACGGTTACAAGATTTATCTGCAACTCTAATTCAATATCGGAATAGTTTGCAAGCGTCCATTGAAGCAGAGCAACAAGCAAATGACACATGCATCGCGCATAATGCAAACTTGGGTGCAATTATATGCAAGCAAAGACAAGAAACAGAAGCCTTGGAAGACACTGAAGAGAAATTAAATGCTATGGGCGTTTCTCACCGTGAAGTTGCTCAAGGATTTGCAGAAATGAATTTGAAACAGGTATGATTGGTTGCCTATATTGATATCTTTTAATACTTCACAAAATTTCAGCTTTATCGAGAAATGGATAGAATAAACGGCGAACTTAATAGGTTTGCAAGCATCAACAAGGATGCTTTAATTCAACTGAAGGAGCTCAGGTCGTACTTCACCAAAGTGGAAAAGGCTCCGAATTTCAATGCGCTCCTTGAAAATTTCCAGGAATTACGCTTGAATTTGGACTCGCAAATATTTAATGTGTTTCAGGAGACATACACCCAAGTTGCCTCGCACTTTTCCGACGTGTTTGAACGAATGGTTCCAGGCGGGATGGCAAAACTTGTAATTCGACGACTAGACGAAACCGCCGAAATGCAACCTGAAGACACTATAGATACGTATAGTGGAATTGGTATCCGCGCATCGTTCACGCCTAAAGACGACGAACAGAATTTGGAGGATATGCTACGGCTCTCAGGGGGCGAAAAGACGATCGTCGCTTTGGCGTTTATCTTCGCCATGCATTCGCATCGACCATCGCCGTTCTACTTGTTTGATGAAATTGATCGAGCGCTTGATCCGACCTTCCGCCAAAGGCTTTCTGAGATTTTGCTAGCGGAATTATCGCACAATACCCAATTTATTATCATTACATTCAGACCCGAGTTGATTCAGGCAGCTAGACAGTGTTTTTACATTGAGCACCGTGAAAATGGTAGTCATATTGATTCTGTTACCAAGGAATTCGCGATAAGTTTCGTTGGTAGTAATGATATTTAGTCTGATTCAAGACATTTTTGAACTTTGTTACTTATTCATATTCTTACTGTTTACTCATTTAAACAATTTTTATATTTCTTGGCTTTAGTTAAAATAGTTATTTATTTTTATCATATATTTATACTACTTTTTAACGAATTACCGGTGTTAACTGTAGTTTGAACAATGACATATAGTTAAGTAAGAACGCATATTTAAAAAATACATTATTTATTCCTAAGCTGATGGGACAAACTGATTGATCTATTAATCCAATACGATTATAATAAGCAACTTAAGTAGATCTCTGAAATAGCTATTTATGCACCAAGGGCGTTACGCTAATGATTACGCCCGGAGGCCGTAGAATGCAGCACGAGGGCCTCTGGCCCGAGAGCTGTATATCGGTCGAGTAAGTAATTGTTCTAAACTCTTCATTATGCTCGTAAGAATTACTGCTCAACTCATTTAGTATCATTCGCATAGTAATTCAAATTTTCAAGTAGAGATCGTGAGGTTGAGAAAGGCACAAGGAGTGGGGATAAACATGCGCAAACATTGCTCGTTGACAGTAGCGAATGAAATTAAAGGGCGTAGCAAAAGAGCCAGCTGCGTCGAAGT
>JARJDZ010000460.1:0-16485 GCA_030264555.1 Aleochara sp. GC000083
GGCACCAGTCATCATAAAAGCAAAAATATTCTTGCAAAAATTGTGGTCGCACAAGCTTGATTGGGACGATGCATTGCCCGACGACCTTGGCGTATCGTGGAACAAATTCTATGAAAACATTGGTACTCTTGCTAATCTAAAAATCCCGCGTCAGGTAGTACTCAGACAGTTTGACAAGATCGAGTTACACGGCTTCAGTGATGCGTCGGAATTAGCATATGGAGCGTGCATATATCTACGTACTACATACGAAAAAGAAATTTGTGTTAGATTGCTAACTGCTAAGACACGCGTCGCACCATTGCGAACAATTACTATACCGCGTCTTGAATTATGTGGAGCCCTGTTACTAGCTAAGTTAGTAAACAGGGTCAAAAACGCGTTATCAATTTCATTTGATTCAATTACGCTATGGACTGACTCTACGATTGTGTTAGGTTGGCTGAAATCCGATTCATCTCAACTAAAAACATTTGTTAGTCACCGAATCGCCACCATACAAATGATTACGCAAGAAATGTCTTGGAAACACATTGATACTCGCGACAATCCAGCAGACATTGCATCTCGAGGGATAGATCCGGAAAATCTTAATGTATCTCAAATTTGGTGGTGCGGGCCTGCTTGGCTAAGCCTAGATAAATTACGTTGGCCGAACACGCTTGCAGCACATATAGATCTACCCGAAGTTAAGAAACCTGTACATGCAATAGTCGCTACGGAGAATGACAATTCAATTCTAATTAACTTTACCAAATATTCATCATATTCTACGCTCGAAAGGATCACAGGTTACATATTGCGATTTATTCACAATTGTAGATTTCGAAAAGATAGACGTGAAGGTAATCTAACCTACCCCGAGCTCAGAAAAGCGTCCAACATACTTATCAAACTTGGTCAACAAGATTCATTCAGTGATGACATTAAAAGGCTCTCTTCTAAGGAAAACGTAAAATCATCATCGCGACTCTTATCACTTTGTCCCTTTATTGACGAAGAAGGGATTTTACGCGTAGGCGGAAGACTAGAACTTTCGGAATATTCCTTTACAAAGAAACATCCTGCTTTAATATGCGCACGTCACCCATTAGCTCTTCAGATGTTAAGGTATCTTCACAAAAAATACTTACACGTAGGACCTCAAGGATTATTGAATATTTCAAGGGAACGCATTTGGATAATAGGAGGTAGGAGCTTAGCGAGAAAGGTTGTGCATCAATGCATATCGTGTTGTCGCGCTCATCCTAGAATTGTCCAGCCTATGATGGGGCAATTACCTACAATGCGTACCTCTCCCGATTACCCATTTTTGAAATGTGGATTGGATTATGCAGGTCCAATCACATTAAAGACAAGTAACGTACGTGGTTGCAAAACCTATAAAGCGTATATTGGTATTTTTGTATGTATGGTCACAAAGGCCGTGCACTTGGAATTAATCATTGGTCTCACAACGCAAGCATTTATGGCTGCTCTGAGACGGTTTGTAGCTCGACGCGGAATACCTGCCCACGTATATAGTGACAACGGCACTAATTTCGTTGGTGCTAAATCAGAACTTAAGGAATTATATTCATTTTTACGTAATGAAGCGAACGAATTAAGTGCAAATGCTACTGCAGAACAATTTGAGTGGCATTTCATACCGGCCCGTGCGCCAAACTTTGGTGGAATTTGGGAAGCGGGGGTACGTGCAGTTAAGTCACATTTGAAAAGTGTCATTGGTGAAAGATTATTAACATACGAAGATTTCTCGACATTGCTTGTGCAAATCGAAGGGATATTGAACTCACGCCCGTTATCCGCAATGTCTACCGATCCTAATGATTTATCCCCTCTCACCCCTGCTCACTTCCTGATTGGAAGGTCGATGATAGCTGTTGCAGACCCTGATCTTCTACAAGTTTCAGAAACACGAATGTCCAGCTTCCAGCGGACACAAGCAATGGTGCAACACTTTTGGACAAGATGGTTACGAGAATATCTACACCAACTACAGAATCGACCAAAGTGGCAAAGGCAGCCAACATATGAACTCAAGATTGGATCACTGGTCTTAATCGTGGACGAAACAAGTCCTCCGATGGCCTGGAAAATGGGTCGCATCATAAGGATACATCCCGGAAAGGATGATATAATACGAGTCGTCAGCGTTAAAACTATGAAGGGAATTCTACAACGCCCAGTATCCAAACTAGCGCTCTTACCAGACGAATAATCCATGCTCTAATTCTATTTTGAAATTTTGTAATTTCAAGGTCGGGAGTTTATGTTGAGTCATATGTTCATTTTGAACGCCATCTGTTTAAGAATTGTAAAATCAAACTGAAAAGATAATCTAAAATGTTAAAAACGAGTTTTGTGCATGAAATAAAGAATCATTCCTGTTTGGGAACTTGGATAGAAAACAACTCGAATAAGTAATCAACTCGCATACTATAAACCCAAGTTGCGGATAATTATTGCCGAATTGCCGGTAATCCGTCCAAGACGCCACACATGGCAATCCTCGGTGCGCCAGCCGGCGCGGTGTTGCGCATTAAGGGCACACTTTCGGAGCCTCGAAAAGGATACACTTTGAGTTTTGATTTGGCGCGTAATGTCGGCAGCCCCAAAGTGTTGGAAGCAGAGAGGTGCATGGAACATGCGATGCAGTGCGTCAGCGGGAACCCATAGGGCTATAGCGATGGGACCGCTGAGGGCGGTCAAATATTGGCTTGAGCGTTGCTGGATGTTGCGGTTAAGGAATCCTGCAGAGCGGACCAGTACGCAGGCGGCGCCGTAGCTCGCTATATTTACGTGCACAGTATCCTGCCTGGCACTCCAGATAGGGGACTTGAGAGCTCAGGCGGTGAAGGTACAGGTAGAAGCCCGGGTATTTGCAGGACATACCATATGAGGCAACGGAATGGGGCCGTGCAGGTATGATATGGGTTTTGATGCGATTTATCGCGTAGCCACCCTTGTGCCGGCAATGCGCATAGCGCCATAACTCTGAAGGCAAGAAGGCGAGTCACAAATATGGACAAGTTGGCATGGAGGTGGCGAGTAGCACGGTGATTGGTGTGGGGACGTATGTTGCTTAGAGGATGCAGATACAGCGGGTTCAAGGCTGCATCAGAGTCATGGTGTCGTAAATTTATGCACGTAAGTGCCGATGGAAAGGTCAGTTATGGCTTTACTTTATTGCTGATATATTTGTAAAAGCGAAGATCTGTAGATTGGGTGATGATACAATAAATGAATTTTTTGACATTAATTCTTTTATAAAGTTCTATTTACTCATTAATAACTACTTGGTAATTGGACAGTTGCAACGTACAGTCATTGCTTTTATTTCTTGTAACATATAGCGCACAGGTAGTATTTCTATTGTTACTTAAAATGATATGAAAATTAAATTTTCCGAAAATACACCTTTACTTCCGCGTTCATGTCATAACGATGTGCAGCAGTATCTTCTTGTAAGAAGTAGCGGTGCACATTCTATTAGAGCTTCTATTTACCACGGATAATCCAACAGCCTCCAAAATGGTAATTTCGCTAAAATTGAATACATTATTACTTCATACTTTCAAATGAAAGAAACAATTGAATCAATGTTCATAACCTGTGTCGAAGTTAACTATGTCCTCATTCAATTGTTCTTTTTTTATTTCATTTTTTAGGGTGGGAAAAAATGCATTTACACACGTTTCTCAAAACAGTGTGGGGCTGACCATGCTTCTGGTACTACCCACTAAAAAACACCACCTTGCCACACCTTTACCGACTTCGGTGTGGGCTCTTCTCCTGTAGTCGGGTTCCCTAATTGCCATTCCTCTAGGCACACGTGGATCCAATATTTCGGGAAGCATGCAATCCAAATAAAATGCTTTCAATTTAGGCAGCATTTCTTCCCAAATATCGTCATTTTTCATGACTCGGTCGACCGCAAAATCACCCTCCGAATAAAAAATGACATCACAAAACTTCCTGCCGGTTATGTGCAATTGCCCCTGTATTTGGTACATCATATATATGATTGTTTTTCAAACTGAAACAGGTAAATGAGTAACATTGCACACAAATCTTATAGCCTGTCTTACCAAGTCATATCGTCGACAACCACGAAACACATTCTTTTTGTGTTGGCGTCTTTAAATTTGGTATTGCCAAGAGACAGAAAACATTTAACTTCGGCAATGCCGTCAGTGCCAATAAGTCCGTCGTGACATGCTCCCAAAAATGCATTATTGGCACCAATGAAAATGCCACAGTCATCAATTTTGATACCAAATATTTAGCAAGCGCTCTTTCAGAAAGTCTCCCCAAAAATACTTTAGTCTTTTGGACCATTTCCTGGGGTGCAATGTCGGGTTTTGCGGCATTGGGTTTTACTTTGGACAGGCATTCACGTCGTCTAGGGAGAACTTGTTGCATAATTACTCCAGGCTCGCGTCCAGAAAGCCTCTTCCACGGCCCTAAGTGCCAATCTGGACCCGAGCCATGAGATATCGCAGCTGCGTAGATCGTTGCAGTGTACGAGTTGCGTTTTGCGAAATTGACCCGCTTTCCTCCAATGCACTTCGCATCCAGTGACATGAATCTAAATAGTATTTAGTTATCAGCTATCTAGTAACATTCATATACAAATTAATTCATACCTCTCCGCCTGATTCGTGGTCTGATTGAATATTAATCGGTCGCATTTTTGGATCATCGGATCCACAATCCTTGCGATGGCTGTCCATAGGCCACTCTGTTTTAGCAAATTGACCTTGCCTTCATTTGTATCCTTTTGTTTCTCACAGAAGGTTTTACTGCAAGAATTTCGGTATTATTGCATTCTCTGTAAATTAACATAACATATCAATTACCTGCAGTTAGTGTGGACATCGAAAACATGAAATGGGGCATTTGTTAATTGTTGCCTCAGATTAGCCACAAAACCATTGTTGCTAGCCGTTTCTTTTATTGCGGTCCTTATACCTTTGCCAACCGCTCAATCCGCGAAATCCAACTTGTCAGCAATTTCCGGGCCTTCAGCGCATATTCGCGTATGATGCTAATTTGTGCAAGTTATCATTGACACAGCGGGTCATATGGTTGGCACATTCACATTTAATAATGTCCCTACCATAATGCACTTTTTCCTTCAACCTCGCATACACACTGGAGTCACCATCACCTAGAAAAGAAACTTATGATTAAATTGCTTATATAATAAAATCACTCTTGCCAATAAAATATTTATAAACCAAGCCGTTTAGGCTTGCTGCTTCTGAAGGCTTCAACAATTATTTCCTGCTCCATCGAAGTGGATGGACCACTAAAATTCACGCAAAAGTCGTGATCCTTGACGGCTTCTTGTCTTTTGCCATAATACAGGCACATGGAGCATACTTTATTCTTGACTCCAATGTGGAGAATTTTCTTAGTCCCAAGTACTATAACGATTGCCTGAAACAGTTTCCATGTAATAAAATAAACCAGTTAGAAGTATGAGTAATACAGACCACACCAGCAGTAGAGTTGTACCCATGTCCGTATGATCGTTTACACCACCCCCCATCAACGACCACAGCGATGTATGGGAATGATTTACCATCCACTTCAATAAAGTTTCCCTTTTCCTCGGCAATTTGTTTCTCCTTTGCATCTGCTTCTCTCATTTCGTCCCCAAGGTAATCGTGCCATACCTGCAATAATTATAAATATGACCGACGAAAATTACAGTTAATTAATTTACCTTCTTGACAATTGTCGTATTTGCACCAAAGGTTTTTTTGTCATGAATGGTATATCCATAACACCGAATAATTCTTCGCATTGACTATGGCCAACGCCAACAGCCATGCAGCCCCAAACTGCCTCATGATTTATGTTCCTCTTCTATTGAGGACCTTTTTATAGGGAATCTGCGAAACGATAAGAGATACGAAAAAACTAATTAGGTATTCGCAATGTCTTTTTTTGAGATAAATTCATTGCCGTTTTCAAAAATGGCCTATCGAGTTTTGTTTTTGAGCTACAAACAAGTTTGATTTTCGCCATTTTCGAAAAAGCCTCATAACTTTATTATTTCACTAGTTACTTAAATATAAGTTTTACATTGTTAGGACACTTTTTTAATGCTTGGATTTTGGTGTTATGATATAAAGTTGCATTTTTTTAAATACAAGTCATATGTGATTTCTACATAATTAGAAAGCTAATTTTTTTCTGTTAAAAATGAACTATAAAATGTAGGATCTGGCATAAATAGTAACTATTTATTTCATAAAAACACTTTGTCACAGATATTTTGGGTGATATTTAGGTAAAGAAACAAATGATTCTTGTAACTATGATTACAAAACAAATTTTAAAATATGTAATAGTCGTGCAAACAATGATCGTTTCAGTAGTTTGGCTATTTTATATTGTTACTGCAATTGAATACTATAAATGTAAACACATGCATAACTCCTTCCAGAGCATAATTACTTTCAAATTCGGCTCAATCTGACATGTCCATCGTGTTAAATCAAATTTGACATCATATTAAAAGTAAACAGAGTATTCATTCTTTGTTATGAGTGAATTAATTCTGTAAAAATTATGCGATACCCCACATGTTATGGTTCATTTTAAAGAGAAAATAGAATCCTTCTTAATGGCGTAAAATTTAGATATGGTTTGTATTTAAAAAAATCCAACTTTATGCCATAACTCGAAAAATAAACGATTAAAAAATGTTTTAACTTCACCGCCATAATCTACATAAAAAAGTGCCCTAATAATGTAAAACTTATTTTTATCTAACCAGTGGAATAAAAAAGTTATGAGGCTTTTTCGAAAATGGCAAAAATTGAACTTTTGTGTATAGCGGAAAAACAAAAGACGATAGACAATTTTTGAAAACGGCAATGGATTCATCTCAAAAAACGACATCGCGAATACCTACGTAGTTTTTTCGTATCTGTTACCGTTTCGCAGATTCCCTATTAAAACATCGAAATTAGTCCACCCTGAACACTCCCGACTTCGACTCGATTAATATTTGACGTACATGGTTGATAGTTATCCGTGTGTATCTTTATCTCAGTCCTATTGATTGCGAATAAACTTTTTGTTCGAGGTGTTCTTGTGCTGAAGCACATTTATTTTCACATTCTAACAGGTTATGAGCCAGAATTTCATTCAGCAATAATTGAAAAACGTGAATTCAAACATGAACATGGCGCCTCATATCCAACCACTCGCGAGAGACAATTTCGACCCGTGACAAGTGCAAATAAAATCGTGGTTCAACTGTTTGGTTACGTGAACGGTGGTCTGAAGAAGCCTCTTATAGCGAGAGAGGTGGCAAAGACTCCAGAGAGTAAGAATTGGTACCTACAGCTGACCAGAAGGCGCTTAAAAAGTGGGTCAGTGGAAACGATAAGGTGATATCTGACATCATCTTGTGCATAAGCGTGGGCGAGCTAAGCAAAGCGGGCAATTGCACGATGGCAAGGGAGCTATGGATGCGTCTGCATAAGATATACGAGCAGAAGGGTCTGCTCGTAAGGCAACGAAAAATTGAAGAAGGCACCGACATCCGGACACGTTCTTCGACGCCGTGGACCAGCTGAGCGGCATGGGCGTTGATACTAACGATGATTTGCTTATTATTTTGTTCTTACATAGTTTGCCGTTGTCCTACAAGACATTTAGATGCGCTATGAAGTCTCTTGATTATCTGCCGACGCCAGATATTCTTCGGGTGAAGATTATTGAGAGTGAGGTGCGTACAGAACACGCGGTTGAGCATCTGCAGGGGGCCATGATGGCGGATACCTCAGTCCTCGGGAAGGTCAACCGTTGTCATAAAAAGTCAAATTGTTTTGCGAAGCAAGCTGAGAGCGGATAGTACGCTGGAACGCAGAAAGGCGAGACTAGTGGCACAGGGTTTCTCGTAGAGAGCAGATGTCCATTATAAAGAGACATTCGCGCCAGTCGCACGAATGTGTTCGGTACAAACGTTGATTGCTCTTGCCGCACACAAACGCATGGATTTGCGCCTTTTCGACGTTTCCACGGCATTTCACAACGGTTATTTACGCGAAGAGATATATATGTGGTCTCCTCCTCAGTTGTTGGAAATTCTGAACAGAATTTCGATTGAGAGCGGAGAACTTGGTTCGGTGTCGGATGATATGGCGAATGATTTGAGCAAGCCGCGAAGCGTTTGCTTTTTGAATAAGTCTTTGTACAGGCGGAAACAAGCTCGTCGTAGTTGGTACGATAGATTGACAGCTGTTCTCTGCAGCATGGGTGCTGTACCGACAGATGCCGACCCCTGTGTATCTCCCATCGGCGTGTACGTGGATGATATAGTAGTGGCGTCTAAAGATAAGAAGTTGAGTGACTCGACCTTTCTGGCCAAGTTATTGTTACATTGGCACCAAACTTGCTGTCCGAATAAATGGTGAAATGGAAGAAAATCATTCCTGAAGCGATCGAAGTTCTAATGGCTCAACCAGTGCAATTGGACGGCATAACAAATTAACAACTCCACGCTCGTCACAGGGAGGGAGGGCAACTTTACAAATTGCAGATCAACGTATGACGGTAGCCAATCCAATCATATAACCGCATTTATATACTGCTGCAGTATGCTGCTGAACGGCATGGCCGCAACATGGTGACAAGGTGTGATGCGATATTTGTAAATTCGACGGAGCAATTTTCCAACAAAGGTCCATCAGAGGCAAACGAGACGTGCAAGTCAATGTTCCAAATGGACCACTCAAAGTCAAGTTTACTGTTCACATTGCTCAGATGTCGCTGATATCGCATCACGATTTAAATGGCGAGAATATATAGCATTTAAATTAAGTACCCCAAAAATTTTAAAGTTGGTGAATTGTAATATGTGAGCAAATTATTTAATCAGGATATGTTACCCAGAACTACTTCATGATATTTTGCAAATTCATGAAATATCATTATGAATCATCTTTATTAAATAATTCACTGCCTATTACAATTTACCAACATTAATGCCCGGTTGCACAAATATAATTCATGATTACTGCATTTAAATACATGCAAATCATAATTATAGATTAGTTAATTTTGGCTTTATGCTACCGGGCATAACATTTGTAAAAACAATAATTGGAGCTATATGAAATGTGACAGGTCGCCATCACGCCAACCGATACTTTTATTGCAAATCTAGAGCCCTATTCGACTTATTAGACTACTTGACTTGCTAGAGAAGTCGAAGACGCTATTGACTGCAGTCGTTCAACAAATCAACAGCAACTGCTCACGCTGACCACCAGCAGACCCCACATCAAAAACAACTACTGCAAGATTTTGGGCCCCACCATAAAAGAATGCCACAAGAAGAAACGCGCTACACAGTCGACCAGCCACTCGGAAGCACAAATCTCCTGCCCTTTGGCTGCGGTGCACCAGGTGTCATCAACGCCCTGATGACCGTGAGAAAACAGCATTCATTACGGCATTTGGCACGTACAGATTTACACGTACGTAACGCAACTGCGTGTTTTCAACGGGCTACCATAATCCTCTCAAAAGCCGCTTCGACACTCTGAGGGTCAATGAGAGCCTCAAGTATTTAAGCCACATAATGGGCAGGGACGGAATTCGCGATGACCCAGAGAAAACGCAGGCCATATTATCAATACCAGCACCATCAAATATTCGAGAGCTCCGCACATTCCTGCAAACTGGATCATGGTTCCGTCGCATCATTGCAGACTTTGCTCAATTGTCTCGATCATTGAGTAATCCGACTAAGAAAAACGCAGTTTCAAATGGGAGGAGGAAGAAGAAGAAGAAGCAGTGTTAAAGCAAGTCGAAGAAAGTAAGCGCTTGACTATGAATGATGATGGCGTTTGCCAGGCGGACCACCAACCATTGCGGTGGCTCTTCATACTCAAGATAGGCGTTCGCGTAACGCATATGTTATCATGCCCAGCCGTCGAACTAGATTCAGAGGGTTCAAAGCTTTTAGACCTGTCGACATCATGAAACTACGCAATATAGAGTAAAGAAAATCAACAAATACATACAAAAACCCCGAATTGTTGTTCCGGAAGATATGAGAGACGAGGTATTGCCGGTCAGTACGGTGTTGAACACACACATCACAGAATTACACATTTTACTGGGGTGGCATGACAAAGTGCGTTACCAACTGAGATGCCAGCGCTACAAACCATCGAACCTAAAACCGAAACTACGTGATGGCTCAACTGCCTTAATCCTGTGATAACTATAAATAGATATTAATCATCGAGGACACTGGCAGCAGGTGGGAGTTATTTTCCCTTAAAACCGCGACTGCCGAACAGCATGAGGTAATCCTACGATATGGAACAGCGCGTAAGGTGGTATCTGATAATGGTCCCCAATTCGTCTGGGCACACTGTCTATGATTCAAATAGGCTCTCACGGCAGTTTACAATCTAACAAGCTAACCCGGCCAAGAGGAAGAACCTTCGTATTGATGGTGCAAATAATACAACAGTACATCAGAAAATTGCGATCCTTCCCGTCAAATAGGAGGCGGAGGCCTCCACCCTTCAAATGCTGGTGAATCTCTTGTTATCAACAAAACAGTCATCTCCCGCTTTCTACTCATATGCCCTTCTGAAGGGACTATCTATATCTGCCTCCTTGGCTTATATGACCAACTATGGTGTACTCCTCTGGATGGCGCAAAGCCAAAAAATGCCTACAGCAAAACCCGGAAAGGACTGATCATAAAAGTTATCGGAATACTTCTATTGCCTCCTGTGTCAGTAAAGTCAAAGAGAAAATGATTGCGAGAAAATGAATTTGGGTTCTACCAGGAAAGTCGTCTAGGTCCTATTCCCCCAATGCCTGCCCTTACTTTGGGTACGGTCCCTACTCATTTAGTGTCGAGTACATAATAGATAGGGCGTCATAATAGATCGTAAATTTCGCTAAAAATCACACGTAGCCGCTGTCGTTAGAAAATGTCAGCACGGGTTAAATCTTCGGCAGTGTCTGTCTAATATTCGTTGAACTGCATTTCGAGATCGTTCTCTTGTATTGTCCCGTCTTGAATAGAGTAGTTTGGTGTAGTATGCCAGACAATCCTTGAAGATGCTTGAGCAAGTGCATCTTCAGGGTCTATGACTGGCTATTAGCGCGTTCTGCGCCAGCTATAAGCTGTCTGTCTGTTGAGAAACTGACCTCATGCCGTTGGTTCTACAAGGGGAACAAAAGTTGTTATGGTATGGGTTATAGATGCATGTACTCCACCCTCCAGTCGTCCAACTGTCACGCGACCTGCCAATATCGTTTTGGAGTTGGCTGCTATCAATGAACATGGTTTGCCACCCCCCTGGAGGCTACAATGAAAAATAGTTTGAATGAATCGAATATTTTCCAACTAGCTATTATAACTTACTCGTTTTTCTAGGAACGATACACCAAAATCAGTAATCAAATAAGCATTCAAGGTAAAACGAATTTCAGAACCACGTCGTAATGGCTCGGAATCCGTCCATGGCATTTGGCCATGATAAGGTACCACGAAATAGCAGAGACAAAAGAGCAACGAGGATATAGCAGATGGGTGTAAAAGCAAATTAACCATCCTATGGTAAAAGTTCTGTGCTGTATATAAAATGCTGTGTTATGCTGAACAAGTCCGTTAAAGGTAGTTGGTATTTGCGATATTTATCCGAATGCTGTTATTTAGGTATTCTTTAGTCGTAACATTGCAAAATTGCTAAACGAATTGCGAAACTCTTTTATCATGTGAAAAACACAAAGCAGTGTCACCTAGGTGCCTCATAGTGAACTACAATGCATTGAGGCGTTTTTTCTAAAATGTCATGAAACAAATCAATATACCAGGCTATCAAAATGGATTTATAAAAGGAGGATCTACAGTGGATGCAATGCATACGATAAAAGAAATACTGGAAACGGCAAGAACTATATATGGTATTTATCGATTTTTAAGAGAGCATTTGATTCAATAAACGGAGAGAAGTTAATAATCTGGGAAAGGAAAATATCACAATCATCAAAAGAAATGATAAAAATGGTCACTCGGGGAACAACAACAACGGTAATAAGTTGAGCAGGAAAAATTTGAAATAACCCAAAACTTTGAAATATTCCCAAACTTTTGCTTCTTGATGTGCGATAAAAGAAAATTATGAATGTGTTTAGCATCACTTAAACATCCAAGTAGTCAAGTGAAACTCAACATGTGCTACCATGATATTGAAGGGGATTATAGTTCAATGAGATAGTGTGGATGTGTGGACAAAGAAATTTCTGAGGAATGGAGATGATATGGTAATGCTTATTTCTTATAACATATTATTATTTTTACATGAAATTGTAATATATTTCAGAATTGACCATCATCTGGAATAAAACTGTGCCTGAGGTCAGGCACACTCAAACTGCCCTAGCACTGGTATATGTTTATTGAAGGGGCTGATAAGGCCATCCAGGTTCCCTGGTACTACAAAATAGGGTACCAGAAGCGACAAATTACGGCAATTAGAAAATGCAGCACTGCACACTGACTTTGACATGGCCAACCATGATAGCCCGAGCAGCAGCAATATCCAAACAGGCTCTCTTCAGGAAACAGTGGCGGGAAGCGAAGTAGAACCGTTCGAAATCAACATGCCATTCGGAACCAGAAAGAATTTGGGGTGATTCAATACAAGAATGGAGTGCAAAAATCAAGCACTTAGGCTGGCATCAAAACCAAACGATAATTGCAAGCGTCAGGAACAGGCGTTAGGCATTATGATGGGAGATGTTATTATATGCTCAAATGTATGTGCAGATAATGTGAAACGTATTAAGATATTCTAAAATCTTGTATCAAAGGCGAACAGAGTTTTATTCATATAAATATAAATGTTATATAAAAAGTTATTTTAATCAGTTCTATAAGTTCTGTCATCTAATCATACTTGGAATATTAAATGGTGTACACATATGTATGTACATATTAATCCATTGTTTTTATTTATATTTATACTATTTATACTACAAATGTTTTCAAACATTTTACCGCCACTTTCCAGCTACAGCCATGCCGGAGACGGTACCAATCTAGTCAGACAGCAAAGTGTAGGTGATTATTAAGGTATGTGAAACGAATAGGATTTAATTATTATATCCAGCTAAGGACCACTCTTCATTGTAGATAAAATTGCAATTTATAAATTAAACTAATGAATTTATCTGATAATTATTTCAGTTGGTTCATGTTGAATTATTGTTGCTCCGTTTGCTTTATATCCATGTGTTGTATATGAATTTTTAATGTAATATATTTTTGGTAATGAATTTTAGAATTACGCACGTGGGGGCGGTCGTGGAGCTGGCGGTCGAGGTGGAGGCGGAGGCGGTGGTCGGGGTGGCCGTGGAGGTAGTGGTGGCGGTGTCCGTCGCACTGGAAAGCAGCGGCGGAGAAAAAATAACCGCAAAAATCAAGTAAGCATACTTATTCTAACAATGCTATAATATAATATAAAAATAATAAGTAATCTATTTTAAAATATACTAATTTATTTATATGAGCATAGAAGCAACAATATTGGTAAAAATGAAATTTTGTACTTGTAGAAAATACGACGATTGCAAAATGAGTTAAAAGAACCAAGGGCCGCAATGAGGACCAAGGGGGGTGAAGGTGAAGCAATTGAGGCAACTGGTGCATCAGCAGTGGAAACAACTGATGCACCAGTTGCTTCATAATCATAATTATAATTATATATTATAAGAATAATATAAATAAACCATTTTTGATAACTGCGTAATTGTTCTCTCGATCAAGTCACATTTTTTTGTTTATTGTTGGTCGAAGCTATTTTGACATAGAATTTTCCATCGACTTCTTATTGGGTCTGGATGCTCTCATAAAGCGGCTTCTGGAAAATTTGTGATAACTGTGGTAAATTTCAATTGATTGATTCGTTTAAATTCTAACATAGGGTAGGTTCGTAAGACTGAGCGGCTACGTAGCGGCTGCCAATTTTTCGGTTTCGGCAACGTTGCTGTCAATTATTCAAACATTACATAATACAAGAAATTGTTGGACAAGAAATTGTTTCGAATACAAGTGAAATATTATTAGAGGGCTTCTTTAATATAACAAACAATTACTATTACGCCGACCCTTGCCATGTATCGGCTCTCATCATCCCATGAATACGAAGGTTTCATCACAGTAAAGTTAGGTGTCGATTTGTGACTGAGCCTTGTCCATTTGAGATATTTGCGGTCACGAGAGGGAGACTCAACTGTGACGTTAATGTCGAGACAAGAGGAATTCCGTGTCGACATGACACAACTACTGTGACCATGAACTTGAGAATCATCTGGCACTGTGATGTGAGGCTTTATCCTAAGTATAGACCGGAAGAGGTACATATAGGCTTCGAAAATGGATAACGCAAAATTGTAGAAAATCGGAAAATTAAAACAAAAAACAATGCTGGACCATGAAATGTGTGTACTGTCGAATTGATTTAGGAGCAGGGTTAATTTTCATAAATGACTGTACAACTATACAACCTGTACACCTTTCGCGAATATTTCTTTTCCTTATGAGTAAAATAATTTTAAAAATGTAATTCAATAATATAAGAACACAGATAATAAAACACAAACACAAAAATATAGTGAAGCGAGCTCTGACTCTGCTGCTCGTCTTCCTACACTACCGGAAGACTGGAGACTTGGCCACGAGACGAGCAATCAGCTTGTCCACTTGCGACAGATGCAGTCTCCGACACAAATAACGGCTTGTCTCTGAGAGAGGTCTCAGACCCTTATCAATTTGTGTGTCAAATCTCGACACTGCTCTCGAGACCATTTTGTCACAAATAGACACGTACCTTAAAATTTCCAGTAAAATAACCTCCCTCTCTTGCAGCAGTTTTAATACTCCTGCAAGTACTTATCAATATCATAAATCACACATCCATTTTAGCGGAAAATAATTCGCACAACCTGCTCTTCCCAGGCAGCATCATATTTTTTGGCTCGCTTCTTCTTTTTAGTAATGGAAAAGCAAGCTAGTTTCCCAGTATCACCCTTGTGCTTGGGCATTAATATTATATGTGCCATTGCTGATACCAGTGGCAGCAAGCGCACTGACTCTCTGGAAATCAATGAGAGGCTTTTTAGAGTAATGCTCATTCTCATTTTGCATGAATTCCATAAAGCATTAATTTCCGTAGCTTGACTATGCAATAACACACCTCTTTTACCAAGAAATGACGATACAGCATCCATGATAGATAATACCATGGTAAAAATATAAAAATATGCTCATGCGCATGTGGGAGTAAGTGAGTGAGTGAGTGAACAACACAAACAATAGAAGCGAAATTTGAAGAAAGAATTAATAAGGATCAGAAGGGAAATAAAAGTTCAGACCGAAGCAGACATCCGTAGGGTAACCTGGAGAAGAAAGGGTGTAGAAAGGAAATTGGTAGAATATACAAAAGGAAGAAAAGCAACGAAAAGAAATTCTCAACAAAATTAAAGGTTAGAATTAGATAGAAGGTAAGGAACAGTCTTACGACAGATCGACTATTAACGATGCGGCATCTATTAACAAAGAGCAAATATACCAATGGATGCCTGGAAAACGAAATATAAAAGGCACGAGTTTCGAGAAGTCGGGCACGCAAGTTATACAGAAGAACACAAAGAGTAACAAGGAAACAGAAATGGAACATAACATTCTTGGAGCATTAACAGAGCTCAGTATAAAGATGGAAAGGGGCTTCCAACAACAAAAAGATGAAATAAACAAACTGACACATGAAATAAAAATGATAAAGGAAGAAGCAATGTAGAAGGAAAGGGAATGGAAGAGGGAAAAAAGCATCCTGGAAGATAGGATTAAAAATTTAGAGACCAACATCGAGAAAAAAGAAAAAGGGGAGATAAGAAACAACATTGTAATTAAAAACATGCAATGCAAAGAAACAAAGCTGCTGAAGGAACAAATAGAAAAATTTATTAACACAAAACTGCAGACAAAAATAAATGTTATAGAGGCAATTAGAATAAATGAAAAAGTAACCATCGCAAAAACAGAAAATTGGGAACAAAAGGAAACTAGAAGGAACTAAAATATACATTGACAATGAATTTACGAGACAGGAAATGGAAATACAAAAGAAAATAATAGAAATGGCAAAGGAAAGAAAAAGTAAAGGAGACAAAGCAAAAGTTGGATACAGGAAATAATCGTAAACGGGAAAACATACAATTGGGAAAAGCTAAAACCAAAAAATACAAAAAACTAATACTACTGTAACGTTCCACTTTCGCTACTATAATATCTCCGCAGCAGTGCACCGACAAGCATCTTATGCATGCCATGGACTCTACCTTAGGCATCCCACTAATCAACTGGGATAGTTTTGTACCTGACCGTTGCGCCGTGTTCGCGAGTAGTTAAGCCGGGTTCCTACG
>JARJDZ010000462.1:0-29291 GCA_030264555.1 Aleochara sp. GC000083
GAAACTAATGGACCGATTTGGATGATTCAAAGGTCATTTTACATATTTTGACGAAAAAATAACATTGGTCATGGTCCCGAATCTTTCCGGGATTCAGAAATACCCGAACCTAAAAAATGGGGTCCTAAAAATGCAAAATTTTCGCTTTTTTTCGCTCCTTTAAACGCTTATAACTTTTGAACGGTTGGACCAATTAAACTAAACTTGGAACCAAATTGTAGGTCTTGATGAGCACTTTCCAAAAACCTATAGGTTTATGCCCTTTTGGCCTTTGGGGGAGCAGAAATCGCGTTCGAAGAAAAAAATTGAAAATAAAGTTTGTAGCGAAAAAACCGATATGAAATTCTTAAAATCGCTCGAGTTTTCAAAAATTTTCATATCTCCGAAAGTAATGCACCGATTTGGATGATTCAAAGAGCATTTTCTATATTTTTACGAAAAAATAACATTGGTAATAGTCCTGAACCTCCCCGGGACTCAGAAATACTCGAACCTGAAAAATGGGATCCTAAAAATGCAAAATTTTCGCTTTTTTTCGCTCTTTTAACTGCGTATAACTTTTGAACGGTTGGACCAATTAAACTAAACTTGGAACCAAATTGTAGGTCTTGATGAGCACTTTCCAAAAATCTATGGGTTCATGCCCTTTTGGCCATTGGGAGAGCAGAAATCGCATCCGAAGAAAAAAATTGAAAAAAAAGTTTGTAGCGAAAAAACCGATAGGAAATTCTTAAAATCGTTCGAGTTTTCAAAAATTTTCATATCTCCGAAACTAATGGACCGATTTTTCTGATTCAAAGGGCATTTATCATATTTTGACGAAAAAATAACATTGGTCATGGTCCCGAACCTGTGCGGGAATCAGAAATAACCGAACCTAAAAAATGGGGTCCTAGAAATGCAAAATTTTCGCTTTTTTCGCACTTTTAACTGCATATAACTTTTAAACGGTTAGACCAATTAAACTAAACTTAGAACCAATTGTAGGTCTCTATGAGCACTTTTCAAAAAGCTATGGGTTTATGCGCTTTTGGCCATGGGGAGAACAGAAATCGCATTCGAAGAAAAAAATTGAAAAAAAAGTTTGTAGCGAAAAAACCATTATGAAATTATTAAAATCGCTCGAGTTTTCAAAAATTTTCATATCTCCGAAACTAATAGACCGATTTTTCTGATTCAAAGGGCGTTTGCCATATTTTGATGAAAAAATAACACTAGTTATGGTCCCGAATCTCGCCGGGACTCAGAAATACCCGAACCTGAAAAATGGGGTCCTAAAAATGCAAAATTTCTGGTTTCGCTATTTTTCATTTAATCAAATTTTGTCCTAAATGCGACTGATGACGTTATGATCTCTTTTACACCACTCGAAACGATTTTCACTTCAAAAATCTTCAACCTACTCTATAATCTAACCAACAATACCTCTCTAGTTTTAATTACACTGAACTTATATAACATAAACTGGTCTTCCTACACTGAAAGGAAACATAAATGCGAGCAACGACCACTGGGATCAAATTTGTTCCCAGCTTTTCCGTTTGATGTTGATGTTTTCCTCATTACGCACAATTATGCTCTTCCATATTTAACTCGACCGGCGATTGATGTTCCTTTGAACGCACAAGGTTCAAAGAATCAATCCTTGTTGGACGTATTGTACCACTGCCGGTTCCAGCCGGTTCCAGATATTAAAGCCAAAGCGGTTTTTCCGAGTAAAAGTTCTCCGATCGTTATTATATGTTTCCACATAGGCGACAGTTGTAAATGAATGCCGCTAATTATTTCTGCAATTTCGCCTTCCGAGATACGCGAATCATGCATGTAGTGCAGAATGTTGCATATGGGAGCATTTGCCAAGACGATGTATAGTGTTGTTTATTTCTTGGCTCGAGCCAAGAAAGAAATGCAAGCGAAGGGGAAGTGAAATGAAATAAGGAGGAAAACTATTTGCCAGCCATTCCAAGTTCAAATAAATTTCGATTTTAATTTACAGTCGTGCACACGCGCCCATAAAAATTAGGCGCGACTTGTTTATGTTTCCCTGTGCATTCTGGCAGTTGCCGAATCGATTTGGCATTTATTGGCAGGGATGGGTTTGCATTTTCGGACAAAATTGTATTTCGATTGATATCTGTGCCAGGAACAAATAATGGGGGTTCAAAAATTGCCATGATTTATATCTTTTGCAGAGTGAATATGATATGTCCTGGGCATTTTTCCTGGAATGTCTGGAAGGACACAGGATACTTCTTGAAATCAATAAAAGATATCTGGAATAATTCAAATTGGAATGGAAGCACAAAAGATACGACCGGATATGATAAAAACAAATGACTGGAAAATACAAGATGTAGAAGAATATTTGTTATATCATTTCAAGAAGAATAACTGATAACTTCGAAATAAATATAATATTATGTTCCATCTAAAAAAACTTTACGAATTAATTTGAAAATGATGAAGATTTTAAATTATTGAACTTCAAAAAATGACATCTTAAAATTGATTTTTCTTTTGTTTTGCAAGAAGAAAATACCTTAAAATAATCTGTAGTAGTAAAACCAGGTGAAATGTTTGCCAAAATCACTGTCAAAGCGTAAATGAAACCAGACGTGAACATATTTAGGACCTTTTACTTTTTGACATCATCACATAATTTGCGATCACAAATCGCGAGCATTTTTTGGCATGTATCTGCTTTTACGTTCACTCACGTCTACTCACAGCGAACAAAGGCCAAGTGGCTGCAACAACGTGCAATTCCCATCCACTCATAGCAATGACATCATACCCGTTTTGGCGAAGAGCAGATACGAAAGACGACTCGCGAAAATCCATTAATAACTGCCAAGTGGATTAGACGATTTAATTTCGCGTTTTATTTCTTCGCATCGGGCGCTTGCGGATGGCATGTGAGACGTGGCGTGCGAAATTGGCAGGAAGAGCAAAGTCGGACACGAAAACAAACCGATGCAAGGCAGGGAAGTAATTACTAATCGATAGCGAACGCGCGTTCGTCCGTTTTGGGTGTGTAGAGAGTGAGTTTCGCCATGCGATGCAGCAATGTGAAGCCGGTTGTGGTGCGTGCATTCTCCGGGTGTCGAGCGCCAGGAATAGCGGCGCGACCCTAGAGTCACCGTGGCAACACACGCCGTGGAAGGCCCATTGACGTGAGCGCGACCTTCACCTCGCGCGCGTACCGGGTTTCCAACCTACCTGAGGTCGTCACATTTACACAAACAGAATTCAGCGTGCCAGCCAGCCAACCAGCCAGCCAGCCAGCCTGTTGTTGGGTTGCCATGTGCCCAGACCACTTTGGCGTACGTTGCGTGCCGAGTGAGAACTTGCAGAAGGAGATGGGCGCAAATCGAAGATGAAGGCCCCCAAGTTCAGACAAGACAATACAAGACAAGGAGCAAGGAGTCAATGTGCTATATTGTAATGATGATGATAAGGGATGGTTTGAGGGCAGAAATTGTATGATCAAAAGAGACTGGCTCTTCCTTCTGATAAGAAGTTGTTATAGTTACAGAATTGGAGCAATTCCTGAATCTACGATTTCCTCACACGACAAATAAATGCACGTTGAAATGACAGTCCTAAATGTTCTACCTTTTGAAATATAATCAGATCATTCAAAGGTATCAGGTACTAAAAATTTACAAAGTAAAAATTGTTTCTAACTAGGTCTTGATTTTGACTCTATTACTTTTTCTATGAAATTCAACCAAATAACAATTCTGGTTTTGATTTTTGGGTTGACACTTTTGAAACTGACTGAATTTTGATGAATTGCAAGTGAAAAATACACAACTTCGAAGAACTTTAATTCAAAATAAAAATTTAACTTCAGAAACTAAATTTTGCAACTTTGACTTGTTCATAATATATTTCCAAAGATTTCTAATACCAATAAGATTCTCAAAACTTCTCAGACCAGAATTTCTTGGATTTTTCCTTGACAGGAAGAACTAGATTTTCACAGAATTGCATCGGAAAAATTCCTGGACCAACAAGCCTTATTAAAACGACGTTCCTATAAGATTCTACCTATCTACAAATTTAATTAGGTCAATTTGAGTGAAAACTACAATCACCAAGTACATTTTCCATCGAATTTTCTTCACCTCCCCAGGAAAACAGCACGAGAAACAATCTGTGCGCTCCGTTGAACCATCAAACAATCCGCAAATTACTCACTTTCTGTGAATCCGGTTGTGTACACGTTTTGGACCTTCTTCTCCCGTCTGGACTCGATTGTCCACTTACGCCCGAAAACGCATTCACCCATGAACCGGACAAAGGTGAAATCATCGTGCCAGCGGTAATAAATATGCAATAAAAGCCGTCTTTAGTCATCTCGATGCGGCCCGACCGAGAGAATTCGACTCTGGAAACTTTGGCCGCAATTTTACATCATCATCGTCCTCATCGTCGTCGTTGTCGTCCGGGCAAAAAGCGCACGGCATAAAACAGTTATACACTTTAATAGATCGTCATTCCACGCATGTTATTTACATTTCACACACATGCACGGGGAACGCATCTCCGAAAGCCGCCGACGACGACGACGACGAAATGAAAAAGATTTGTCGACGGACGGGACGCGTCGGTCGCACGTGACCTTGGAAAGGTTACAGCCAAGGTTGTTGGTGAAGCTCGCGTACAAACGCGCATTCACGTGATCCGAGTAAGTCGCGCACATCTCTCGATGATCGGGGTCTGCTTATGGCTTAAGTCACTTGGCAAGAGAGCAGTTATAGCTGAGTGAGTGGGTATCACGCTGAAGACACGTATGGTACGAGTGAAAAAGTTGCTGGCATGCGCCGCCAAATATTTTGCTTCGATTTGGAACTCTTGGCAATTAGTTGAGAATTTTTTGCAATGTCGATTGTATGATTTCAATTTTGCGGTTAATAATTAGATGAGTATTATAATTTTGACTCATTATATTGCTCACATTTTGTGAGTAAGAAATTGATTAATAAATAATGCGAAATTTAATTTATGGCTTCGAGCATGAAATCAAATTAATTTCCAGTGGTTTGTTGTTTGGGAAATTTTGACTAATTTCTTTTTAATTTGATACCCCGAATATGGAGTGAATGTTGTAAAAAATGATTTGTGCTTCTGACAGTCTCCACGCTGCTATGAATATTAAAGCTTTAATTTCTTATCAAAGAAGAAATTTAATAAGCAATTTTCCACCTCAGGTTACTCTCATATTTGAAATTTATGCAGACATTCCCACAATTGTTTCTGATTTTTTTGCCATTTCATATCAATAATTTAAAATTTCATTCCATACGGAATTAAATAGCAAGATTTCAATGACCTTTTTCAATTATAAACCGAATTGAGGTACAATAATCCGGAAAAACCCGCGAATTTCCGTTTGCAAATTTTTGACCAAGCAATAATAATAAACAAAATAACACCTACTTGTTCCACTCCTCAACAATTCCCAAAAACGAAAGAATGGAGACTTACCTGAAAAAAAAAAGAAAGAAATATTAGAATACGATACAAGAAATTAGCATAAATACATATTTATAATTAATATTTATAGAAACAAGCAAAAGTATGCGGTCAAAAATATAAATATCCATCTAACATGACGCGCGAAGAATCTTGATCGCAAATCTGCAACTTCATCCGGCGTTACTATGCGAATTAGAAACGCGCAAAAATTCGCGGATATGACCTTTCCCAATAAGAAGTATATAAAGCGTAAAATAATTTGCCAGACCACTTTTTCTCGCTAGGCCTGCATCAACGTCAAAAAAGTAGTCCCGAGCAATCAAGATAGAGAGACGTGCGGAATGCACGCCCGTTGATTTTACTCGGCACTAATTCGCACATCGCGAAACAAACAAACAACCGCTTTTTCTTCGCCGCGAACGATCCGTGCTCCCAAATCTATCAAACGAATTTAATTCGCAGATAATGAAGATAAGTGGCTATGGATAATTTTTAGCAATGTATGTACATGAGGATTACGCTGGTTGGTTTGTTTGTTTGTTTGTTTGTTTGCGGAATGAAATCCAATATATCGGATATGTGAATGAAATATTGGCGTGAAAGGTACGTGCGCGATAAATCGCCCACGATTAATCGCCATTTGCGGCAAGTAAATTAACGAAACGCGTTTTCCAATCGCTTTACACACAATTGCCGATCGCACTCTATTGGCGGATAACTAATTGAATAATAAACGAAAAAATGTTGAACGAATGTGTAATTTTCAAATGCGCCCACATGCGTCTTTTGGATCGCTCGCTGTTTGCAACTTTGTTAGCGATTAAATTTGATTTTTAATGAATGTGGGTTCCCCTGCGGACTGACGATTGCAACATTCAACTTGAAACGTGTATGCATGTAAATTATATGTTTACACATATAACGATGATTTTTCATTCGCGTTTTCATTTATGTTGGTTGCCAACTATGGGCAATTGCACGCGCATATGGTAAAGATACATAATAGTAAAACGCCATAAAAAGATCTCGGCGTGTTTCTAAACGCAACCGAATGTCTTATTTTGTGAAATTCCTGTGGGTGTAGCCTACTTTTGACTGGATAGTTTTGACACTTCAATCGTGTAGTTTCAACTGAAACTCGTTTCGTTACAGCTGGTCAGAGTTGTTGTTGTTGTTGGTTTTGCCATCGCATCGAGGAAATTTTAACAAACTTATATATTGGGTAATAAGTGCATTCAAAATGCTATAGTGCATTTCAAATTTTAATTATAGCTTTTTGAAATGAATTTATTCATTATTAGTCAACAGAAATATTGTTAGATTATAAATTTTTAGAAAATCATTGGTGAAAACCATAGTCAAACAAAGTTCTGATATTATTATCATTGATAAAATGATATCATTTGTAGAAATTTTCACCTTATAATTATACAACCAATTGAAATCTCTTGATTTCAATCTCTGACAAGTCAAGGGAAGTTATTTTCGCCTCTAATTCTCTCTTTGCGAATTAGAGATAACTTCATATAGCAATTTGTATTTGTCACGCTTCCCCGAGCATTAAAAACCTGCTGCTAATTTATTCCGCTAATATCCGCCAATATAAAACTCATTTAATTATCGATGAAGTTACTCATGGATGTGGAGTATTGAGTGCCTATAGAAAATTGAGAGATCCGCGCAGGCAAAACACATACGCAGATTTCGGTGTGGAGGATTCCGCGAAGCGAGAAGCACTTTCACAAGCCGAAATTTTACAACCAATAATTAATCAACGCTCGACTTGAGCACACACATTCATACACCCAACAACCGGCTGGAATATTCGCCGTGCATGAATGACTTCATGGTTGAAAAGCCACACAGCGCAACAACGAAACCAGTCAGTATTTTCCAGTATTCTTAAAAGTCAAAATGCCTGCCTGACTCGACTTGCTCACCAGAGTCTGCTGGATGGAATTCTCTGTCGTAGCCAAGCAACGAGAGTCGATTGAATACCGGGCATAAAAACGAAGAGAATTTCAATTCGAGCATACCTACCTACGAAACGAACGATGTAGATAGAGTCAAAGGGTGTGTGTGTTTCTGCCAGCGCTTATTTATTAACATATTAACTTGAATTAATAATGCGGCTTGAAAATGAGAACTCATTCGCTCGGCCGGGCGAATGCGGCTACCGAAAATTTCTTTTGCCCGAATGATTCAAGATCCAATATTGTATGTATGTATGTATGTCCGCGTGCCTCCTGACGCCGTCTCTCAAGGCCTTCATCGGCATTCATTTAAATATTTTATTGCCGAATGTGCTCTTCGATTTAAATTGATTTATATTAATGAGAATATAAACACTCAATTAATATTACATGGTGAATTGGTCGGTGAAATTGATCGACTTCTTCAATTTCGCAGATGTTAATTGGATAATATCATTGTCATATATGAGATAATTATTCCGAAATTTGTATATGCATGTGGTTTAATTTCCTGGTTTTGGATATTGTCCTTGAAGCTAATGCAAAATTAATGGGCTAATTTTAAAATGCAAGAACAAGTCCAGGTTTTCAAGGTCCTTGAATTTAGATAAAATCAAAGATTTGAAGTATAAAAATAACTTCTAACTAGGTCTAGATTACTAAATTTATGCCAGATTCAATCAAATTTAACTTTGTTCTGTTATATAACTAATAGAAGCAATTTAGATTGTTGAATTTGAATGAATATGTGAAAGTAAGCAATGATGCATTACTTCAATGAAGATGTTTATCTTTTTGAGTATAAAAGTGTAGCTTTGGAAAGTAAATTGCAAAAGTTTATCTTCATCAAAACAAGATTGTTAGTATATAATATCATATTATGATATTATGAAATTTTTTACTACATTAGTTTTTACTATTATTTTTGACTCTTTGAACTGCGAAACCAATTTTCACTGAAAATTTGAAGAACAAGACCAGAAATCATGTTGCTCAAATTTATAAAACAAGGAATCCAGCAAGATATCTTCATGGTTTTTTTTTTGATTATGAGAATACATTATACAAATTTCCAATGTGTAGCTATTAGCGAGCTTACGCAATGGAAATAAACGAGAGCAATGATGTAAAATTAGGAAACACTCACCAGCATCTCGCAACGGCAGTGCATTACTTAGAAGCCAAATAAATGCACATGTTCGACACATGCGATTTCGCCCATCGCCGCCATTAATTGCATCAGATTATATTTAACATCCAGCGTATATTACTGACCGTTACCAGGCCGCATGTCTTGTCTCTCGTTAAACGCAAATAAGCAGGCAGCTACTTGTACTTGCTACATGCATACGTACAACGCATGCACACACATCGTATTTATTTACGTACGCGCTGAATGAACCAACGATTGACATACACGCTAAAAAGCGACGACTTTTTCTTCGATGTAAACACGTCCAGATGAGTAGCGCACATCCACAAACATGCATGCGGGCACACATGACTGAAAACCATCTTTCGCACACTATCGCGCACAGCGAAATTTTTGCCAGCGCGTACGTAGACATCTCAACCGGGCGTAAACACCGAATGAAGACGCCAAGAACGAAAATACGTATGCGAGCAATTTACGCACGATACGCGAACATTGTAGGTGAAACATTTCGCGCGAGTATTTATTATTTTGTTGGCGGCGGCCCCGGCGAAGAATTGTGCAAAGTCAACATCGCTTAAGTCACATTCGCACTGCTACTATATGGCAGCATGATGCTTATGTATCTGAAGATGCGTAATGGTGGCGGCTTTTATTAATACAATCTTTTTGTTTGTTGTTTGTGCGCGCGTACCGCATGAATCACATGAAAAACACGCATCGTGTGCCAAATAATGAACGCGCATTCGGTCGCCATTGACAAGAGACGCGACGTATTCGCATGACGAATGCGTTATTCAATTCATTCGCGTTAATTAATTGTGATGGGTGTTGTGGCCGGGCGTGAAGACGACGGTTGCTGGCGTATTTATAGTAATTGGCAATGGGCCACGCCTCATTTAAATCCACCGCGGGATAAAAGTGCACAGAATATGCTCATTTGTGAATAGGATTCTGTCTGGCATCGTTATTTGCAATACTGGATGTCAAAGTTTTATAAGAAAATGCAATTCTTCGAGTTTTTTTCCGCTGGAGCAAAAATTGCAATAATTTTAGCAATTTAAAAATTGCTTAAAAATGTTGTTCGTCAACTTTTTGCATTGTTTGATGCATTCGCAATTTGTATTTAATTCTAATATTTTCTAGAACAATTTCAACAAATTCTAGAGGTCATAGACTCTAATTTAATTGCATTTTAACCAATTTAATTAAATTAATTAACTTTTTAGAGTTTGAACAAAAATGCACTTTAAAAAAGTTCCTCAACTTTTTGTATTGAATTGATGTGATAACAATTTGTATTTATTTCTAATATGTTCCAGTCCAAATCTCAGATTCAGTTTAATTGTATTTTTAACAAATTTAAGTTACTCTTTTCGCTCAAAAAAATGAGACCCTGTAGAAATTCATTTTTAAAATACCAATGACTAATAATGACTGAATAAAGTACATTTGAAATGAAAATAGGGTACATGAATGTCCTTCATGAAATACGAAGCGTCATGATGCACACACAATCCATGGAAAAATTATCCATTGATAAAAGAGTGGCATTTGCATTTTAAAGTGCGCACCAAACGGGTTGAAAACGCGCTGATGAAGCGTTTAATGCGCGCATACGTTGATTAAACGCAGCAATACGGGCTGAGGCTATTAAATTTAAATAAATCTAAATCGCCTTTTAAAAACTCGCCAGTTCATAATATAAATACGCACGCACCGTGATATCCTCCTCGCCATCACGATATTTATTGTCAACGCTGCAATAAAGGCACGTGTCGCTTTTTTCCTTCAATTTTCCAGTCACAACCAGTTTTATGACATAAATTTCAATACTGTGTGTTCAAAATGTTGTATTCAAATGTATGTGCTACATTTTAAAAAGTGTAAACTAAAATCCCTCTAATCCATACATTTTTTTAAATATATTTTTAATATTTCATCAATATTGACATGGGGGAAAATCAAATCAATAGACCATGGAGAATTCTGAATCCAAATTAATACGATTGTCTCTCATTTGTTGAAAACCCAGAAAAAAACAAAAAAAAACGGAAATATTTCCAATGCCAAAAAACAAACAAAATCTAGCAATTTGATATCTATCGACATGTTCAAATAGAATATTTGAAAGCATATAGCACGCCCTAAATTATGCAGCAAACGTTGAATATTCAATTCGCGTTTAATATTCATAGATCACCCACGTAAAAAAAACGCCAAGTACTTTGTATAAATTTTATCGCTTCGCATAAACCGTTGTTGCTTTGATAGAAAATGGCGAGCAAAACTCGTACGTACTTGAGTGAACATTGGCCTGCGTACTCACTTCATTTACACTTATGCCAAAAGCGTGTGTATGCGCGAATCGTTGCTGAATATATTTTCTTAGCCGCAAGCTGGCGATGCTTGTGCAATCGTAGGAATTACGTACGATTCGATTAAGCTGGGCATTGCATTGATTGACCAGACCGAACAAGCCACAACCAGCAGCAGCAGCATTCGTTAATAATCTTTAAACAGTTACGAATCATTCAATTCAATTGCTACCGAAACGCCATAATTGAATCGAGTGAATGAAACTCATTTCGGTGCGTCTACGAATACGAATGAATAAATATATATAAATGATGAATTGATTTACTTGTCCATTTGAATATTTTGCTCGTGGGTTGGTTGACTGAGTCTGCATCCTCATACATGTATGTAAATCCCCTTAATCCAATTTGCAATGTATTTTCAGAGATGATGTCCATAACGATGGCAAAAGTGAATTGGATTTCATGTGGGATTAATTGTTTAATAGTTTGAGTAATTAGTTTCTGATTAACATTCAGTCATGTATAATGGTACATCATGAGATGTTGCTCCTAAATATTGAATTCGCTTTCAGTTTTAATGGTCATTTTAAGTTAAAACTGTTTCAAACAAGTTTTCATTACATCAAGATGAAAAGTTTTTTGCCAAAAATCATATGTATAATGAAAAAACTAAATAAGAAATGTTTCATATTAGGATGCACTTTCATTTTCCCAAGTTAAAGGGAAACGCTCCAAAACATTTTCAAGGTTGAATAATAAAAAAGATCAAGGAAATGGAACAAAAAAATTGGACTTGAAAAATCTAACCCAAATAAATAAGAGAACCATGAAAAACAAATAAAATATACAAAGCCCGTTTGTTTTCCCAGTACAGGAAGAACATCCCGCTCTGTTTACCGTTCTGTAATCTTATCTCTAAAAGTCTGGATTGCGGATGGCAGTGAATCCCCCTTATCATTCGGATCCGCATTTATATTCAAAATACCGCAGGAGGAAACGCGAAGTTATCACTAACTACTTATCAGCAATAACAGTTACACGTAGAAATCGGATCAAAAATGCATTTGGATAACCATCTTTCACTTCCCTAACTAAACTGAAAATACACAAAAAACTATGCATGGAAATAACTTACAATTCTAATTTCTTGGATAACTCGACCAATCTCAAAGCTTCTAGAAGTTTTGTTTGACCAAGTCGACAAACTGATCGTTCTCCTCTTGATTAGCTTCGTTGTTTTCGTTACTTTAACGCGTTGTTACGTGATGCCATCGCACGATGCGTACCAATCATCAAACCATAGCCACACAACTTGGTTTGGCTTTGTTGGTTGGCTACCAGAGTTGTTGTATAGTTAGTTGGTTCGCATTCGTACTTCATGTGCTTGCTTGTAAACTAACTAGTGAGCAGCAAGTGAGGACGAGAGTGTGTGGCGCCAATGACCTCTCCGATTTATGCGTGCCCGACTCTATTTCGATCTCGTGCTACTAGAGAATTTTGCGTATGCGATGGTGTGTATTTTCTCGTTAGTGCCTCGCCCGGCTCGTACGCAGGAGCCGCGCCGCAGCATATTCATGCGACGAGCACTCCGACCGAATACGATTAAATAAAGCACTATGTTGTGTTTTGCGGTATTCGCTATCTTCGCTCGCCATATTACACATTGGTGGGCTTCATTCGATGACTACTACTACTACGACCGTCTCCTCTCAAGTCTCATCGCAGTCGTATAGTAGGCTGGTGAATAAAGCTAAAGAGCAGCACAATTTATGATCGATTCAGCGATAGGCGAAAGATGTAATTTATGTTATGTCTACAAAAAACTACATCGCGCGCCGTCGTCGTCGTCGAGAGGAAAAAACGCACGCGTCTAAATGACTGCTTGCTTGCTTGTATAAACATCTACTCCGACAGCAATTAGGAGTGTTAATAGGATTTTCGAGGGTTTATTAAGAGCGATTCTTCATTTTTTCTATTATCGTCGTGGTCTTTCATTTCATTATGAAAGAACCTTAGTTTGGAATTGTTGTCATATTGGTTGTAATGTATTTGAATACATTTTTGATCATTTTAAGGTTTTCTTTAATAGTGCAGCTGAATGTGGTCCAAAGGAAATAAAATTTGGAAAAATTAAATATTTGCTGTCGATAAGGGATTTGTATTGACTCTGTCTGAACTTGGAATGAATGAAAGAGATAACTGACGTTTATTGATATAAAATTAATCTTTTGATTCATCTACTAACAATTTGGCGATTTGTTAGTCAAAATTTAAAAATCTAGTAAAGTTTAGCAAATATGAACTTGACAGGTATAAGTCTAAAAATTATCAGAGGAAATGCCAAAAATAAATATTTGTTTTACTTATAAGATGTGTACTTCAATTAAGTATGTATGTATGCTATATTTAAGTGTAGACTTCTCGGAAAATGATTTCCTAACTTGAAGAAAATGTGGTTTCAACTTTATAAACAACAAATTACATTCTTTGCTCTTCAAATCACCCTTGAAATTTTCCATGAAAAGATCATCCACTAGATATATTTGAAAGTTTCTATGGCATCACTTTTCAAAAAAGTTTGAAGCCAATTTTAAGAATTTTAAATGACAAATTTCAACAAATCAAACTCTGCTCTTGAAATTAACTCTTCAAATTTTCCACAAGGAAATCAGAAGTATCCAACCAGATAGTTTTGAAAATTTCTAATGCTATCACTCTTCAAAAACTTTTGAAGTTAATTTTATTGACATCAAGTGATAAATTTCAACAAATTAAATTCTACTTTTGAAATCAACTCTTGAAAATGTCTACAAGTGATCAAATTTCTTTCAACAAATTAAAACTCTGCTCTTGAGAGTTCCACATAGTTTCGGAAATTTCTAATAATGTCGCTCTTTGAAAAATTCTGAAATTAGGTTTAAGAACTTCAAATGACAAATTCATCAAATTAAACTTCAGATCTTCAGATCAACTCTTGAAATTTTCGACCAAAGACCTCAGAAGTATCCTACCAGATGATAATTTTGGAAATTTCTAATGGTATCACTGTTCGAAACCCTCTGAAGTCAGTTTTAAGAACTCCAAATGATATGATTACAAGAATTGAGTACAAGACTTGACTAACATTTCTCATATCCTCATCTCAAGTTGTTTATTCCACGAAAATTGAGTCGACTCGACATGCGCATACAACATTATGCATCCCAAGCATACAGACACATTTTTGCCCAGTATGTGGCCCAAGAAGGCCCATCAACAAACACTGGTAGCCCGAAACGAGCAAGCAAACGACTCGTCTGGACGCGCGCTCGGCAGCAAGTCGAACCGAATCATTTAAATGAACTTTTCTTGCATACTCGACTTTCCAGCGCACAACAACACATGCACGGATGAGTTATTCGATCTGCCGGATCTGGGGCCCAAGAAAATCACACATGCATTCGCTGAACGCGATCGCATCGGATGCAGCAATATAATACCAAACCGAGTTGGCAATTCGACTCAATGCGGCAAGCGATACATAACGAGATGAGCGCAAGAATCCTCCAGAGACTTCGAGCTTCTGCGTAGCGTAACTCTTCATCGTAACGCGTTCTTCAGCCCCGGCCAATAACGACCACTCGTCGCTACGATGATTACGAAAGACACAACATCAACAAAACGTGAAGCTTTATTGTATGCGTTGGATAAATACATGCGAGAATGAAACAATGTCAAACTCGTCCGTTGTTGTGTTGTGTTTTTTCTTTATTATTATTTGGTCTGCATCGGCGCGGGGAGACGCGGCGCTTATCACCGCGATATCAGCGTAAAATTCCATAAAACAATCAGCATGCAATGTGCGGCACAATGAAGAGATCTGTATGTGGGAGTGCGGACTAAAAGGCTCGCTCGTTCGAATTGGATTGCGAGCAATGAACGACGTCGCCGGTCGCTTCGTCGCCGACTTTATTAATAGCCAGACGTTTATTTATATCAAAATAGCATAATAGCATATTTACATGTATGTAAACTAGTGCGCTCCGTATAATAACGCACAGCATTCGAACGACATGTCGGGTTATCATTATCATCGTATCAACCAGCGAGCGAATTGAATGGGGAATTTCTCGGTTCGACTTGCGAGGGACTGAATGCATGATCATCAATTACGCAAAATTTCACAATTTGGGCGCAATTTGGGCACTATCCGATGATATGCCAATGAGTGAGCGATTGGTAAATTTCAATATGAGAATGAGGGGACTGATAAACGAGCAAATTTATCGTTGCACATGACTAACATTATTTAACAAGAAGTCAGAGTACGTTATCAATGCATTCACGATACGATTCGCGTATGTCAAACTACCGACTTGTGTGATAATGCACCGTCGACAATAACATTACACATTATTAGTTTATCAACAAGTTAATAGGCCTGTCGTAATATTGAAGCTTTTACGAGGAAAATTCAGCAGTATAATTTCCTCATGAAATTCCTCTGTACGACAATTGGTAAATTTATGCGCATAGTACTTTGGAATTTGTTTGCATCGTTGAAAAAAAAACCTCAAAGGGAAAAACAAACGTAATCGTCGATTCGTACTCACAAATTGAAATAAATCAAGTGGCTCCGTTGTTAATCCCAACGAAACGGAAAAAGTGCTTCGACGATGTCGTCGTCGTGGTCCGTGGCGGATGGGATGTTGTCACACAAAATTACAACCCAACTCAAACACTTCAGTTGTGGTGCAGCCGAGATCCCGTATTAATTAAACGCTGAATAAGTCATTACCGGGCAAACAAACTAATCCAAGAAGTCACAATAGTTTATAATTAGAGAGTGATCCTCGGCCGCATTTAGCTGCTGGCTGGAGCGAATCGTGCGCTCAAAATGTCCTCCTGCGTGCGCATTTCACGACGGGTTCACGGGAAGCGACTTAAGTCAGACTGCACCATACGCGGACGGCTCCAGAAGCGAACTGAAGAAGTGGATGCGATCGTCACCGAGAGAGGTCTGCGTACGCTGGCGTCGAGTGCGATCCACGAGAAACTACTACGATACAACTCGGCGTGGACGCGGACAGCGGCACCGTAGCTCAGCAAAACGTGCCCGAGGTGGCGACGAAGGAGGAGGAGGAGGAGGGATACTCTACTCTACTACGTTCGAGTGGCTCAGCACGATGCGTCAGCGTGCCTCGTGCACCATCGTCGAGGAGCGGTCCAAGTGGTCCACAATGGCCGACCAAGAAACGACCAAAAAAAAAGTTTGTTCGCGACGAGTTCGCAGCTCGTCTTCGAGGAGTTGTGGGAGATGAGCTGCAAGGATCTCTTCGGATTAAGTAACTCACATTAAGAAGGTTGCGCGTTTTTGCACCCAGTATGGGCTGATGAAATTTCATGTTGGTTCTGAGCCACAATTGGAAAATGTTGTTTGATACAACTTTGGTTATTGAATACGCACGTGCTTTGCAGCATCGATAAGAGTTATGCAAGCAAATACCAATCAATTCCATATTTGTGGTTGTTCGATTATTGTTTTGGGACGTTATACAATCCGATGAATGGGGAATTCTTCAAATCCCGAAATGAATTCATGAAATCAACATGTTTTTTTAAGATTTTCAAAATACAAATAAAGCATTCTCGGAATAGAGATACGGAGGTACGCATCAAAAAATGCTGTCAACTCGTCGAACGATTAGATAAAAACGCGCACGGTCCCAATAAACGAGCGGCTGATTGCTAATGAGTTCGTTAGCGTGCTGCTCGGAGAGCGCGAATCGCAAAATACACTACTGACCTAACGTGGAACGTAAACAAAGTGCGCAAATAGATTCAGCAGTCAACATTTGATTTCGTCTGTTGTCGCCGAACCCTTTCTTCAGCACTCCACACATGCAAATGCACTTAAGCAAATTGTCAACGTTGACTTGATGATACCAGTCATCCGAACCCATTCGAGGAGCATCGCGCGCAAAAATATTTATTCGAGTGGCATTTTAATTATTTATTTGCCTTCCTTGCCGCTCGCATTTACTCAACGATAAACTCGAATATGCAGCAGCAATTCAGTGATATTGAAACCGATTAAAATGAAAGTTACACATTTAAAGATGACACGATACACATACGCACGTCCGATAAGGATAATTAAACAGCTGTGATATTCGCTTGATAGCGTCAATATATTATTAATCATTTTTTGAGTGAGCTGCAAGTGTAAATATAGACGTGTGTGTTGAGAGGGGAAAAACTGGATCATTGATTGTAAAAAATATCAATGACCTATCCAATCCAACTGGATAAATTGCGTTTGTCGGTTTATTTTTAGATGTATCAATTCATTCCGTTTTCTGATGATATTTTTGCAACGTTGACTGAGTGGAAAGTTTCTGCATCAATCGGATTAACCAAATCGATGAAATTGTCAATCAAAACTTGTTCCATATTTATGTATCACGATCAATTTGCATTTGCACCAAGCCCACTATAAAGATGTCGATCTGCTATAAGAAATATACCATGAAAAACCTTTTTTAAAAGCGGAATTCTTTCGCGGTGCATGATTCATCGCATATTTTCACTATCCGATACTCTCTTAGTCATAATAACATGTCGTAGCATGTTGAAACATGTGTTTAGATTGAAAAATTCCATGTAATATCAAAATATACACGCATCAAATCAAATCAAATCAGGCGCGGATGGCATGCGAAAAATTGCATTGCGCCCAGTAGCAATTCATCGCCATCATTCAATTGCCGTCCGATTGAAATGCAAAGCAGTCTGCGTGCCCCCAAACAAAACAAAACGCAAGAACTGATTCTTCGCTGAGAGTGAGAAGAGTGTGCGCGTCGTGCTTGAAAAAGCCCGAACAACGACCGCATCGTGTGCCTCGCCTCTACATTGTTATATCTTAAACAATTATTATTATACTTAAGGTATTTACACTTATATGTACGCCATCCGAGTCGCGGTGCAAGATGCCAAACAACTTGTTGTTTCATCAGCGTTGCGCTTCGCAAGAAGAAGAAGAAGTGGAGTTCTTGTTGCATTCTGGGTTCGTTCCTTCTGATGATTCGTTGTTGCTTCTTTTTCGGCTGGCGCATTGTTGTTGTTGTTGGTGCATGTACGTACACATGCAATAGCAGACAATGACGTTGTGCGGCCGAGATTAAATTTCCTCACGTTTTCTTTTCAGCCGCGCATTGAAATGCGCGCCCTCCGGGCGGGTCATTTAAAATGCATTACAAATTGAAAATTCCCCGATAATTGCACGACGCGATTGTTGCAGTGCGGGATGGACGCGCGCGATGATGCTCAAGATGAAGAAATAATATGGAATTAAGTGAACGCTCCATGTGGAGAAAGATGAAGATGAGAGTGCGCGCAGAGAAAGAGAGAAAGGATGGGAAGAATAATAAATTATTTCTGGTGTCATTGAGCCGGATGTGACTCTTCTTGATTTGTTTACTTCTTGGTGACGAAAGGCATGATGTTAATGAAGATTTTTTGAGAAGAGTTTAGAAACAAAAGTTGAAGTGAAAAAATTGAAGTTTCCAATTTGATTTTATCCAAATGTTGACAGATCTTGGAAATCTGAAGAAATTTTGAAATAAGACTAATGGACAAATGTTTTTTCAAAGCGAACATTTAATAGAGACAGTTTCAGAAAGAAACGAAGAATCAGAAGAATGGGAAATTATTTAGTGACTAAATAAAATCTAATTTGAACTAGAAACTCCCTTTCAACTAAATGCAATATATTGACACTCTTCCATTCAAATCTCGATGAATACAAAGTGCACATTCATACCTCAAAAAATAAATATCCCAGAGTGTGCAGAAAGACCTGGTGCAGAAGAAACCATGTGAACCCAATGCCGATAATGAAACAGCTTGTTTCTTCGAAGGGTATCGGATTGTGTGTGCATACTTCACGGTGTTATGCCCTTCACAATCCGCCCGAACGAAGCTGGCATGGTGAAGAAGAAGAAGAAGAAGAAGACGAAGGCCCCGACGACGACGCTGAGCTTGGAGGAGGTTGCTCTGTAGAGGTCGGCGCCTTCCGAGAACAATGATGCGACGCTGAAAGCGAAATAAACAATGGAGGCCTCTGATAGCATGAGACATCCACCACGTCGAGAAAGCTGGTCGTGTGAGGGAGTCGCCCGTAAAAAGACACTAGTAAATAATAGCAGTTTGGGGATATCTCTGGGCCAGGTTAGCCCCGGCTCAACTCCGAAGAGACCCTGCAGCCACTTGAGAGGCACGATTCACAATGGATCGACGGGGAGCCACTCGAAGGAGCTGTCGGAGGTGTGCGCCTCGATCGACGCGAAGAATGCGCGCATCGTACCAGAGATAAAGTAGATGCAGGTAGGAGATAGCTGGTCGAGGGACTTGTTCGAATGTCGCCATCCCCCAAAGCGAACGTAAACACTAAATAGATTAGTGATTTCACCTGACGCTTTTCCACGCTGCTGTCGAAAAGGTAACCGTTTCACACGTGGAATAACAACCACGTTCAAAGAATGCGATAATGATGGTTGGAGGATCACTCCGAGTGCGAAATTTTTGCGTTTTTTTCAAAGCGGAACAAATTCCTGCCAACCTCCAATGATTGTTTCACCGAATGGAAAAAATACCTCTTCATTTGCGCGTAGATTCCAACGCGTGGAAAATACCTCTCGGGGGCATGATGAAATAACTCGCAGCGAGTACAACTCGTTCGATAGTAAAAGCTGCTTAATAACAAGACGCTGTTATAGTATTAGTCATTAATCTGTTTCGTGTCTTCGAAAATAGCATGACGCCGCACGTCGGTCGTAGTACGCACGCTACAAGAGCGTTTCAGATGGATGGACGTGCACATGCATCGCCTCTTTAGTATTCTCGCTGCGAAGAGCGTAAAGTGTTAGCCAATAGTGGCATTAGTAGTCATCTTAGCGCTAGTAGATCTTATTTATCACTGCCCTACCCACTACTTACAGTACTACTTACGATCGTGGCGCATTTGTTCAGCAGTCTCGGTCTTTTGATGGCGCTGCTGATGATGATGATGCTCGTGTAATTCCACGAGTGCACAGAGGCCGCCAAATCAAGCAACAAGAGCGAAGCCAACCAGACCGAAGCCAAGCCATGTTCTTCAAGTGATGTCTAATTCTAGAAGGCTTGGTTCATACTATTGGATAAATGTGGGTTCAAATGATACTCTGGTTCATTCTAATAGATAGATGAAGATATGTGAAACTGACCAAATCTTGGGTTCCAAAAATGAATCGTGGAGAAAATTGTCTAGGGATGACTTTTAGGGAACCAAAAATCTTACAAAATTGAAGCTTCTTTCTAGATCAGAGGTTCTCAATTTGGAAACTGGACAATGGGACTGATTCCTTAAAAAAGGGACCTTCTCTGAGTATTCTTCGTATGAGAATACTTCCGCAGTTTTGGGGAACACCAAAAGATATAATGAAGACTGTAATCAATCGGACGTTTATTGAACGAAACAAAAACAAAGTAAAAGTGAGTGAGTCACATGGCACAATCAACGATCATAAATAATCCCATCTATATATCTGGTTGTGTGCTGCGCTTGTAGGTTCGACTCGATCGAAGCGCAAGTAGCACATGACGCTTGTTTACGTTGAAACGTACAATTTTCTTATTACTCTCTTAATGTGCGCATTCAAGCAAGGAGTACTCACATGTGCGCCATCATGCCTCATGTATTACCGATCGGATTGCAAAAGAGTGGTTTTTTGCCAAAGCGAGTGAAAACGCCGCGATTTGTGTACTGCTGCTACCGAGAGACCAGTGGTCAACGCGCAATGCGTCGTCGCAAAACGGATAGCTCCATATTAGAAATAATGGAAATAAATGGTAAAATGGCGTAATAAATTCCAGCCGTACGCGCATCGCTTTCGGTGCGGTTTCAATCGTATACGGTGCCTTTGAAATACTATCGCAAGAAATCTTAATGGCTTTTTCTCCGATGTGACCGACACAGCGAGCAAAAAATTTCAATGATGATTCCTCTCTTCGAGCGAAAGTTCGTGTCTCTCTCGAAGATCTACCACGCACGGGGAGGCAGATGCCACCACGCCTCAAAGTGACCCAAAAGTAAGTGTATAGTGAAAAGGGTGTTGCATTATTGAAGTAAGACCCTTGTTCCTACATGGACGCAAAAGGCGAGCAACTGAGACAGCTCAAATGACCAAAAAATCTGTTCCAAAATATTAATGGTCCCCCAGAAAAACATCCATATTACTGAACCTATTATTATCTAACGTGGAACTGTGATTATTAGATTACGAGGCTGTTGCATTGTGGAATTTCTTCGAAAAACATCTCCGATGAAAATGGAACTTAATAAAGTGCTTTTTGTTACCAATAGCAATTTTTTGGCTTTTAACTAAGAGGTATGGGATGAATACAGCAAGTATGTAATTTTGAAAATTGCAAACGATCAGTCTCCCTCGGTCGAGTAAGTATTGTTTTCCAAATTAGAAAATTGCCTTGCGAGAATTGTGTGAAGATCCCCAAAAGTGAGTGATGTGGGTGTGTATTTCAAAGTGGTTGTAATTCAATATGCAAAAATAATGGTTGGAAGAAAGAAGAGATATTAGCAGGGTTCTTTTCATACATGCACGCATGGGAAAACACAACACACGCTTCGTTTTCGTTCGGGGCAGCGAACAACACAAATCAGAAGACACCGATTCACACACCGAGTGAAGAAAGAAGAAAGGCAAAAAGCTTGACTGACTGTCCGCATTGTGCGAGCGAGCAGGTTGAATGTACGGCCCACTTGACTTACTAAAAAGGCATAAAAACTGCAAAAATGATGCCATGCCAAAAGAGGGAGGAGATCGAAGAGACGCATGGTGCCATGGCGTTTACCCGAAAAATGCATGAGCAGCCGGCCGAACAATGCTCGCTGGAGCTCGTCTCCTCATTCATATTCTATTGTACGCTCTTGTCGGCTGATTTGGTTTTGGATGATTGGTGATAGAAGTCTTTTTGGTGGAGCTATTCTTCTCTGGTAGGGACGAAGAGTGCACTTCATCAAAAAGGCATTAAAACCGTACGACCCGCTGTTAGCAGGTTGTGTCCCATTCGTTGGGGTATGATTACAACGGGATTTTGAAATGTTTTCTTGGTTGTGATGTTGTCACACATTCAGAAAAAAAAGAACTGCCTTTTCTTGTGATTTTTCGTGGCAGTAGAGTTATTGCCTTTATAATTAGGGAATTATGCAACAAATCAATAAAATTTAGTGTCGACTGTAAATTTCAAGTGCGAAAACTTCCTCTTTAGACATCGGGTAACCTTCATATTTTCAAAGTTTATGGATTAATGCCTTCTGGGTCTTCTTCAAGCTAAAGGTGCTTCAAGTGCTTTCAAGTACCTTCAATCTATGAGCACAATGCATGGACGCTTGCATGCAAAAGAGGTAACTTTAAGAAGAAGCTGTAAAAGGCTCTTAAAAGGCAGCGTGATAATCTTTAACAATTGGCTCATTTAACCTGCACTTTCGGTACTTCAGATGCAAAGGATACTTCAAAATTTCCCCACCAGAAATCTCCAAGGGAGTCTCAGAAATTTGTACTTTTTTCTGTTGGACATCAGAAATTTTTTGGTGTCACGAGGAATAAAACCTTTACTGTGGATTACCATAAAAGAACATTGAGGAATTGCAACTTTGAGAACCACTCTTGTATCTGAAGAGTATTTCGGTGCAGCGACTCAAGTGCCGCGTGCAATCAACGATCATTTTCACTTCTTTCAGTTGTTATTTTCGACATGGACGCTTCGTTGCCATTCTTTGAAGGATTTTCCTTCTATTCAATCCGATGCCATTCTTCTTGAATGACACAAAAATAGCATTTTTGTACGCCTGCCAAGAGAGAACGAACCGTAACAGGCGCCTCGGCTTAGAACACCCGCATTCCACACCACAAAAATACAAGCTTTGTATGAAAATAGCTTAATATTTGGTACAACAAAAAAAACGCACAACACGATGAATGGACTGAGTGAGAATGGGTGTTTTTTTTTTCATCCGTAATTCCAACGTATCACAATATCACATTCCTATTCATTACTTATGTATGTAAATTATGCAATAGTTGGCGTGTAATAAGGCAAAAAACCGGCTGATTTTCATACAATTACAACTTGTTTGCGCTGCAAACAAGCAGAAATGTTAATTATTTCGGTTCATTATGCGTAATTAAATATTTCGCCGCTGTTTTATCACTGTAACAATCTGGACAGATGTAAATAGCCGGATACGGATCGCAATTGCAGTGATTATTGTTATTATTTGATGCGTGTGAAGGCAGATTCCTCAAACAACAATAAATCCAGGTTGCTAATAATTTGTAGATTGTTAATTCAATTTACAAAGCGGGTAATTTCTAAAACCAACGAATTTGTATCTGGCAGATGACGCGATGCACGCGAATGCATCTGAAATGAGCTGGCAATTATCTCGAAGAGGACCTCGAAAAATCGAGGGTTGGCTCCCATGGGCGATACATTTTTTGTTCGTCCCAACCTCGAGAATTGTAACAATTTTGAAATAGCTCGCATTCCGACCGCTCGATTCATTCCCATGGCTCGAAACAATTCCGTCGCCGAAAAGTTGCCTCGTTGAATTGCCGGCCGGCTTTTATCGTAAAGACGCAATCGTTTACTATACGACGGAACGATAGATGTATGTGGACGGCTAGCAAAAAAAGGGTTGGCTCGCTCGTGGAGCGCATTCCTTACGCGTACGCGTCCACTTCGGCGCTCGAGATCTTCTTCTTCTTCTTCGGATTTTTTTCGCTCTCGCGCCGCTGTGATCACTCAGCTCGAATGCATCTACTACGAGCGCGTGAGTATACGCGATGGTCCGAAAAAAAAGGAGACAACCGAAAGGTAGACGAAAGAAGGTAAGTTATAACAATTCTCTCAAGTTACGATAAGTGGAGAATGGAGGCGATTCGAGCGCGCTGAAGAAGTTGTCGGCTGGGATGTTGTTACTTATGTCTAGGTATAATAAACGTGCGACGACTTTTTATATCAGATTTCGTTAGTTTATTATTGCCCACATAAAAATTCCTCCAGTCTGTGAAGGGGGCTGAAGAATGTGTGTTTGTCTCCTTGGAGAAGAACGTATAGGAATTATGGAAACTTCAAATTGTTTACCCTGCATCTTCTATTCTAGATAAATATTATGTTAAATGAGACGAGTTGTGGAAATTTAAGTTATTTTGGAATTTGAAGCCCGCCAAGAAAATGATGGTTAAGGGTGATTCACCTGTTGCTTAAATTTATTCCCATGAATGGTTGAATCCTATATTTCCCATATTTCGTTTCCCGAAAAATTCAAACTATTCCAATTTCAAAAATCAGAAGAACCTTGGAAAAAGATAATCATTGCAATTAGATTTGCAAATCCTTATTGGTTTTGGATTTGTAATCAACTATCACGAAAATCTGATTGAAAAATTTCAAATATTTTAATTTACCACATTCCCAAGTTAATAAACCTTTTGCGAACGTAAGTAATTCGTGCTAAACAATAATAATTTCATTGGTAATGACTGCAATAAGTAACAATATAAAGCTAATAAAATAATTTCATGTTATAATTAACATAATAATGCGTGAATAATTGAGTTATGACTAATGGAATTTATTTTATTCGTTTTTTATAGCGAAGCTTACGTTCATAAAGATAATCATCAACGCGAGATTAGATCACAATTACAGTTACGCACGAAGATTTGAGCAGCCAACGTGGATGCAATAAATTTCCATAGGTTCTCAACGCATTGCACGTGATTAATATTAATGAGGCGCGTATTTATTCAATTTTAGCACTGCCGAAAATAACGATCATCTAATTGATTCAACTTCAATGTTTATCCTCTGTATTCAACATTATTAACTGAATTCCAGTGCTTTCAAAAACTCAACCAACATTAAATCTACATTTGATGACTATCTGACATATGAATATCCAAAAAATAACAAAGTCCCTATTTGCCAACCAAAATTTTGGGATTTGAATATGTCATATATCAGTGGGCAAATTCAATTCAAAAAGAACTTGGTGCAAGTAGCAACGAATAATTTTCAATAATGATTCACTTGGCATTACAAACTCGTATAATCGGTATCTGTATGCGTGTCTAATAAATTACGGTTTGCAAAACGGATATTCGGATGGTTACGCGTACAACTCTCGCAGTTGTATGGAACTACCATTGTTCCATTGGGGTCATTTTAACGCGTCTCAAAACACACATCGAAAAAATGTGTATTTAACACAATGCAACATAATCGGCCAACAACAACAACCAACCAACAACAAAACGAGCAACAAACAAATGTGTAGCCGCGTTGTAGTACGCTAGGAATCGCGCGATCAAAGAGCATAAACGCAATATAATACGTTGATGTATAAATCAGCCCGTGGCGGCGTTGGAGGTGCCTACATTTGTTTTGTACTTTGTACGGCAACTTTTCATTGCACTTGACCGTACCACACGATACTTATTCAACAATATCCCAGAGAGGAGACCCGAGCAAACACAAAGGGATACGTTGTATTGGCGATGGCGTGGTCACATTCGCGCGAATATGTGGTGGTTTTGTTGTTGCAGGTCCACAGTCGGGTCAGTTCAGTTGTTGGCGTGATCAGTACGAGCCAACTTCTCTGAAAATACTACCAATGCTACTATTACTGCCCATTACTCTACTACGACCAATGAGTCACATCCGCGCTGCTAAATAAATGTGCAATTCGAGTCTCTTTGTTCACTCTGCGGTTATCCCGCATGAAGCCCCGTACACAGGCTTCTCTTAATTACAAAGCTTTCGCGATCAAAATCCGACATTTCTCCCCATTTGGTTACCAATGAAACTCCATCAAACAAAGTCATCATTTGTAATCCCATGCATAAAGCTTTTCAGAATATTTTACAACAATTAGATTTCTGGATGATGTATTAAAAAGACCTCACTGTAGGTCATATGTAGGAAGCATATCAGCTAACACAAATCCTACACATTGAAGATATTGCAAGCAATTGCAACACCACACATGGAATCATCCATAGTTTATTCAACCATTGAGGCAAAAGCACTGGCTGCATCGGAGAGGATCATTGCAAGTTTCAGTTGCACAATTGCACGTAATTTCTGCACCGCATGAGTCAAACAGTCTGCACGAGGCCGGGTCGTTTGTGCGCAAATGAAGCAAACAATTAGTCATAGCCGCTTATAATTAGCGCGCCCATTTAATTGAGCGCATTTGACAATTGAACGCGGGCCATAAAACTTCTTTCGCTGCAGGCAAACATCTCGACTGTTTGCGATTCGAATTTTAGAGCGCATCCTCAAAAACAAAAAAAAAACAGCAGTAACAAAATGAAAAGGACTCATCAAATTTACGATGCAATGACGCATAGTCTTTGATGCCTGCTCGTCCATTGTTCGCTTTATGCTCAAGAGCATTGTGTAGCTCATTAATTTCTGACTTAGATTGACCAATAAATAATGCAATAACCATGCGATGATTAATTACGTACGGGTCAAAATTCGCGGATAGCTGATTGGTAATAATTTGCTCGATAGCAAATGCGATACTAGGGCGATTTTTGTAATTGTTGTTGTTTGTTGTTGTTGCAGTTGTTGCACACGTCTTGCGTATGATGTATGGCCGGTCGTAAATAAACGCCGCGAAAAAGGACAAATTGCGGAAAGAGGTCATATAATTCAATCCGGTGCAGTATTGCATGATGCGCTCGCGTATGGAAATTGTAGCCATTCGTATAGTTGATGATGAATAATTAGAGATTAGATATTGTCATCGTACAATGACAATTTGTTGACTACTATGTAATTCATGCCGCGCGCGACTGTTGTTTGATTTGTTGATGCGTGTGCGTACTATACGGCTGCACGGCTGCGATAAACACCGATATGTTCACTACTCATTCGTGAACTGATAAAATTGCTCGTAGTCCGCTTGTCAACAACGTAATCTAACGATGTATGTAACTCAGCCGGCAATTATTTCAATACGAGCATCGTTTCCCTACCTCTTCCCACTGAAAATTTGCATTCTGTTTAGTTGCATAATTCTGCATTTCAGAGAAAATTAACTTCAGAGAATGCAACATTATAGTTTCCAACAAAAGAGGAATAACAGAACTAATTATGTTTATGCTATATCATTTACCTAACCAAATCCAAATGCAGCGAATTTCATGGAAGATTAATAACACAAATTAACTTGTTTCGCAGAAAGATATTGAAAAATATTCTCTTAATTAAGTTTCCAAATAAACTCTGAAGAAAATCTAAACCACAATATTCTGTTCGATCAACAAAAACAATGAGCTATTATGTTCATTCAATCAAACAAAAGACTAATTTCAAAATATATGTGTATATGTTAGTAGATAAGTAATATTTATTAAGCTCAATGAAATACCAATTGAAATACTTACTCAAACCATTAGAATATAACTTCAAAGACAAAAATTAGTGAGTTTACTTTATGACTTCAATTAAACAATCTCTATATCCATAGAAACCGTGTTAAGAAGCTAATTATAAAATGTCAGATACCTCAGAAATTGTGGTTTGCAAATATCTCAAATGACGATTATTTTGAAATCAAAATTTTCCATGCAGCATCCGTTACAAAATTCTGATAAAAGAAGCAGCTGATTATTTAATGTAAACCATCTAACATTTATTGTGTCTCGAAGAAATAGACAGTATTTGTGATAACGAAATTACACGACCAAAACACATAAATTTCGCTAATAATTCCAAATCTTGTTAATAACAAATCAATACCACAGGATTGTTAGTCTCAAAATATCCAATTACATTTGTATTTGGCAAATCTCTTCAGGGAAACATACAACATCGAACGCCAATTATTTTTGCCAATTGTGAATTGGAAATGAAATGTTCATGATCAATGTTTAATTTCATGGAAAGCTAAATGAACAGAAATCCTTGGAAACACCCGGTACGGTCCAATAAAACCAGCATTATCTTATTAGTTTATCGTGGCAATTAATTCAAATTCCCATTAGAAAGCGTAAACATGCACAATGTGCATTTTATAAATCATCATCGACAATTTGCGACCTTGCATTATATTACATCACGATTCCCTGCTATCAAATCGAATACTACGACGTTTATCGCATTTCTCTTGTTTACGCAATGAAAATATTTATACCATAAATAGATAAGCAACATGTGAAAAATTCGGTATTCACCTGAAGAATCCAAACGAAGTTCCGCCAAACGATTAGCAACGAAACGTAGAGCCATTCGCTCAAAACGTGATGTACAAACAGCATAAAAGCACAAAAATGAAGGATATAAACCGATAAAGATTGAATAAAACATAATAAATTGATTAATATGCTATGTGGGTTATCGAAACCGACTACAAATAATGGCTATCCATGAAACTATCTATCATCAATTCTAGCAGGGAATTCTAATGAAATAACTTAGATTTTTGAAGCCATTAAGGAATTGCAGGAATTGTTATGAGGCAGACGTTAAATAAAGCGTTAAAATGCCTTTTAACAGGATATCCTCTACTCGCCGAATATATTTATAGCGTTTATAGCCAATCCACACAGCATATTAAGATGCACCTAATTGAAATTCATTGCATTGCAGCATGATGTGTCTCTTTGTGCCGTTCGTAAACGTACATTGCAAGCTTTGATGATATATTCGTACATGGCAGTTGCCTTGTTTCGCGTTCCCGTCTTAATCTTCTCGTGGTTAATTTTAATTACGGACATATTACCTCGAGGGTAATAGAAGTTTATCTTTACCGCGTATCAAGGCACATTTGATTGCCGCAATAAATGTGTATGCATTATAAAACCACTTCGCGTACGTGCACGCACGATGGCTCGCTGCAGAAACAATGCAAATAATCCAAAAATACAAGCGCCATAAACGAATTCTTATTGCGCTGGTTCTCCGTGTGCAATATTGGTTGGACGATGGGAGTCCGGTTACCCATGACAAATTTAATTATTAATGCCTCGAAATATGAATTTCTTATTAAAATTGCACAGGCATCTCTGCATACGTGGGCTTCTTAGGCGCTGCCCCACGCTGCATGCATTAAGATTCGCAATCATAAAAGTTGGCCTTGAAATCGAAACGCAAAATGCACCACTGTAATGCACCATCCAATTCGCCTGTTAATTAGTGCATAATTGGCCAATAAAACAGCAGTTGCATTTTATATAGATTTCGGTCGCAATACGCTATAAATATGATACCTGCATACGATGTGCATGTCCATAAACAGCAAGCTCGAAA
>JARJDZ010000469.1:0-11250 GCA_030264555.1 Aleochara sp. GC000083
ATGCGTTATCTGGGCTGATAATTCTAATGCTGGCCATCACGAAGACAATACTGATCAACTGAAGACGCATATAATTTCCCCACACGCAAATATTCGCATCATATCAAACAAATCGACAAAACCTGAAAATGTATCGTCTGAATTACGCCCACACGTCATCCGGTTTTGCGTTGCAATTCTTCATAGAGTAATTAACCAATCAATTTCCGCAATGCAAATATTCTAGCCGTGTAATTAGCAGTAATTAGTAGTGACTAGCTGCAGCATGCGAGTGAAATATGTACGCCAACCCAATCATAAGCCGCAACAATCAAACCACAACGCTTCGTTATCTCTTATATCTGTAATTACAAGGAGTGCGGTAGCTCACTGTACGTAACTCGAATCAGAACGCCCTCAAATCAATCCCAAAAAAAGAAAAACAATCAAGCGTCGTAGAATATAGTCGTCGTATAAGAGATTCAATTTGACTTGACGTTCAGAATACAATCGTGAATATTATCAATTAGAATATAATGGCGGGCACGACAATGAATCGTAATGTAATGCGCACGTAATTTGCCAATTATATGTAGGTTTTACGAATATCATCAATTACACCAATCGAGTGCAACATGTTGCTGCTCCATGAAGGGGGTGGCAAAGAGTTGCACTTGTTGCTCGCACCGTATACTTATTGGATATGGTAAAGCGCGCTTTTATCCGTTATCCCACGGGATGATTATGCAAATTCATTCAAGTCAGCTTTTCTGTACAATTTTCCATCTGTGTTTAAAGTTGTCGTTGGCCTTCTAATTATCTCCAAATTAATTCATTCGAACGCTTTCAATGGCACATTAATAACGATAGTTACGTACAATAATTGCACGTTTTGTATCGATGTAATATAAACTAACAAACTTAACTAATTGAACAAAGTGAATCGCTTCGTTTTATGAAATATATACATGTAGAAAATGATGTAGTCAATAATAGTGGCACTGATTTAATCAACGATTGAATGATAACAGTTTAGAAGCACTCACAAGATATTAATTAATGTTCAAGATATATGATAATCATCTGAATCTAATGTTGAAAATTCTAGCGCGATTTTGAATTGCAAAAGGGGCAACCAAAACTAAATTTTAACTATATCAGGCATTTATTGCAAGACATAAATATATCTGTACTTATTGTAATTTTATATGTACTGTGCATTGTTTCTGAATAAAAACTACTAACAAATTAGGGCATAAAGTAATGCGCACGTTTTTAGTTAGACAATTGCACAGCACATTTTTAATTTGTTAGTTTTGGTTAGTTGCAAATTCATTCAGCACATCAATCTGAAACATATGATCATATATAATTATGCCCTAGATTATTAATTGTATCAGTAATTAAGAGCGAGCTTTATGTGACTTATATCATGAATATTCTTGATTTGTTTGCGTTCATAAATAAGTTGCTTTTGAAATTGGGTTACGCACTAGTAGGATAGATACAATTATACAATGTCAAACTTTCATTTCATTTGCTTATAACAAACAACAAAAAACGCCAGACAAACCTTCAACTATTGATAAGCACTTGCAGCACGATAATAACAAATCGTCTTATTTATGAGTTTTCTTTTCTTGATGTATAAACATCATTTGCATAATCTTGAGTTGTGCAATTATCGTTGAGAGTTCTAACATATATTAGAGAAAGTAAATGTTCACGAAAAAGTTACAAGAAAAATGTGTATGTTGTAAATCCGCGAAGAAATTGTATTGAATATTGTATGTAGATTAATTCACGTATTGTATCGAATTAATTAACAATGTATAAATTATACAATTAGAACCACATCCGTTCGAGACGCGCACAAAAGCCATCGTGCATGCGTCTCGTGCGCGCTGCGCGTCGAAAAGTTATCGGCAGAATGCCCAGAGAGATACGAAACGAAGCGACGACGAGAGAAGTGAAGAACACGCACGTCGTCTCCGAATCGAAACGGTTGTTCGTGGCGAGTGCACTTGGACGCACAACGAAGAGAAATTGCCGCCACAACAAGTTCCCGCTTATGCACGCCGAAATATTTTCGGGGGTCTCCATCTTCGATCTTCAGGTAGTCGACGATTCCGTTACGCAAAGAGAGCACCAGGTCGGGCTGGCAGCTGAAAAACATAACGTGGAACGTTGCTAATTGGATTGACTTACGGTGCTGGACTAATTACGAGGTGAAAACTTCGTGGATCCCGATTTTGTTTGGACTGGACATATTTCGCAAGAAGTCATCCGGAGTTGAAATTAAAAATACGAAGAGTAAACAACGATTTGTTTTGATTGCTCGACGGAATTGAAACAGACGAAGAAACGTTTGAAATTTTTGGTGCATTTGATGTGTGTGGGAATCAAGCGCACACAATAAAAGCCAACGTACTAATAATAATTTCCGAGGCGATAATAGAGTTTGTTTTGAATCGAATCGCGTCAACAAATCGGCGTAGACAGTTTGTGGAGCATGATAGACCGTCGTTGGCCCTTCACAGAGATGGGAATCGGCGTCTAGTTGACCCAATGAGCTGGAGTGGAGTTCGTCAGTCATCTATCTATCTAGTCATTTGCTGGGATTACGGGTTTAATGTTTAAGTAGGAACGTCTGAAATGTAAGTTCTCATTTGAATATCAATCAGTTATCTTATTGGTTTTTTAATTTTTTTTAGTATTTAACGAGGAGTTCAACATAGTTTCTTGGATGATAACCGAAGACAATGCATGCATTGTTCGAATCATAATTACGGCTTCGTTTAAATGATGGACATTAGTGAGTTGCGACAATGTCTGATAACAATCGCATTCGTCGTAGGAAGCGCGGGCAATGCAGCAGCCCTGTGGATCCTCTACAAATCTGCAAAAACACGGAATTCTAAGCATGTTTTGATGCTGCGCTGTCTAGCCATCAATGACTTGGTGGCCCAAGTTGGAATGCTGCTCTTGATGAATCTCCCAAAGTACACGGAAATTCCCATCTATTGGAAATGTGCATTGTATGTGATGCTGCGCGCTTTTGGTTTGGGATCCGGATGCGTTGCTTTTGTCATGGCTATTGAAAGATGGCTGGCATTAACAAGGCCTTTTATTTATCAACAGGTAAACGATTAATTTTACTTTCATTTTTGTTCATTTTTTAGTTTGGTAATTAATAACGCAGTTAGCAGTTAAATGGAATTATTTCATTACATCTGGATCGTCCTTGGAGACACATAAATAGTGTCCACTTGAATTGTATGAACATTAATATCCAATTACTTAATAGATGGCCAATTAAGGGCGCTATATCACAATTGACGGAGCGCTTTTCGCCGTGGTCATATTTTAAGAATTACGCACCTAATTTCGTTAATTCATTATTGGATTTCAGTATGTTACCAAAGAGTTTCTCAGACGCTTCATCATCTTCTTGTGGGTATTCGCGGCGTTGCTGACTTACTCCCCGCTTTTTGGCTTCGGGCTCTTCTACAGCGAGGGGAAATGCTACAGGTACCGTGAAGCAACCGAACTCAGCGATATTATCTACGCCTACATGTTCTTAATATTTGGTAATTGATCCCTTACTTGACCACAACGATCACATACGATCAATCATAAAATCTATTTATAGGAACGAGCGTTTGCGTGTGCATCGCCTTCTTCAACCTGCAAGTGTTCATGGCCTTGAGTCGCGTGGGCAAACGACAGGAAAAGGTCCTAATTCGGCGTGTCAGCCGTGCGATAATCACGCAGAACGGATTGAAGCAACGGAATATCGCCACCAGCGAGGAGCTCGCTTTCGCGAAATTGATGGCGTTCATTTGCATCGTTTTCGTCCTGTGCTGGATGCCCCAAATGGTGATCACCTCCCGGCAAACGCCCCAGTTTCCTCGGATATATCATATTCGTTATTTTTGATTTGTAGATTTCAATCCCTCTGGGACAGATAATGCCTTCGAGTATGTTCTACAAGATTTTCTCGCGCATCGCTGACGTTCTCATGTGCGTCTACTTTACGCTGGACCCTTACATCTATGTCCTGCATCAATACTTGGAGAAATCGCGTTTCCGGATCGGCTTCAAGCGCCAGAGGACGACGTCGGTGCAGACTCCAACGACACCGAACAATACTCCAACGACGGATCCCACGAAACCGCCATCATTCAACATTCCCATCGCCATCGATGGCGCTAGCTTTTAAATTTTGACCAGGCCAACGTAAGTTCTCCCATCTCTCTATTACATAACATCTTCTCTCCCAGTAAGAACAACAACGCATTCGTCTTTACTACATTTATTTCACATGTACGTGTTATATGTGTTGCGAAAACAGGAAAGAAATTCGCTTCAGAATTTATTGATGTATGTTTTACAAAAATATCCAATGAGGAAATTTTCTAACATATCTAACAGCTACGATTCTGATTCGTGGGTGGATAAACTAGTGTGTAATACGAAACATACGGCTACAATGATACTTAAGATGATGTTTGTTTAATAATTCAGTAACAAAATTGATGATTGCAAACGTTCCAAATCGTCGTCGTGTGTTTACAGAATGAAGGAGTTTTCCAAACTGAATTTCTTGATATTTTTACTTCGTTTACGTAAATACGTTCGTATTTTCTTTGATTATCTGACATAACTCATTGTTATACAGCTATACATATAAAATATAAAACGAAAACAGTTTGCCACAATGTAACAACGTGCAATCTAAAACCGTCAGCTTCCTCGACCACGGTACTTATTATTATATGATCAGCCTGCAACGTTTCTATCAACATTCTCATTCGCTCGTTCGGCCATCAAAAACCAGCATCAAACAACAATAGTAATTCTTCTTAGGCACATTATAATATTAGATATTATATTTCTGAAAAACTCATCGAGTAAAACTTCAAATATCGTTTAACTTTCAGCACATTACGTTACGTTCAAAATCTATTCGGGACGATCAATATAATTGTAACATTCTGCTCTTTTATAGCCTTAGACTACTCGTTTATACATAAATATTGAATTATTTATAAATATCTATATACACAAAAAGTATATAAATCTCTTGATAGACAATTCGCGATTGAACCAATCCAAAAAATAGTTAATTTTAAACTCTTTGAAGAGCATTAATGGAAAACACGTATTTAAAATCCAATGAGATTTGTACATTAGTCATTTGTCATATCATAATTAATAAGATCTTCAAAAACTTATTTAAAATACAGGCAATATACTTAGAAATATATCAATAATGCACGAATATTCAAATATTTAAAAAAGTATAAAGTAGAAATTCCTTCGGGTCGATGTGATGCATAAAACGCAAGTAATATGTTGTAAATACTTAAAGTGCTTATTCGTTAAAATATGTTTGCCAACGGTAGAAAATAACGTCGTAAAATTTGAATGCGTTGGCATAGTAAAAATGTGATCAAGCATACTTCAAGCCATCGGGAAAATGCAAAAATATTAAAAATCTCTGTGATATTTACATTCACAGTCGTTTGATATTTTCTGGGATCAACACCTTTGAACAGATCATTACAAGCGGAACATTAAAACGCTGGTAGCGACCTGTTCAAATTACATCATCACATCAGTGTTGATCTCTTAATGTCGGTGCATTTTAACTAGTCTGATTTGCAATTACATAAAATACATCAATCCTAACGAGTTCTATCATCGCCATTGAAAGAAGCCCCAACAATTCGCGTTTGTCATCGTCGCGACTTCCTTCAAAAGACTTCTGAATGATTTTTACACTTATTGGACGCATTTTGTGGCTGCTGTGATTTGCATTGATTGCTCGAGCCCCATTCCTCGAATACATACGAGTATGTACATCGGACGGGCTCATCTTCTGGGTGTGAATGTGTACTTGTGAGACATCTTGTGCGGAATTGCGTGTCCTAATCTAGGATATGAGCGGGCGGAACGCACATCCAGAAGCGGCGTCGCCATCGCCATCTCAGAGCGTCTTGTTGCTCTTGACGACGGGCAGACTACACCGCGGCCGGCAGGCCTTCTCCATGCTCGCGACGGGTATCGAGCGGCGCAGCACCTTCACCGAGGTGGCCTTCTCGCGGTCGGCGTTCAGCGAGCGCTTGCCGCGCTTGACGACGATCTTCGGCGCGTCCTTCTTCTCGCACTCGGCCTCCACGATCCATCCGTTCTCGTTCGACATGGGCGTGGACGGCGTCTTCGCGGCCAGCTTGCGCTGGCTCATGCGGCGCGGCGTCACTGGCGTCTCGTCGTTTCTGTTGACAAATGAGTGTTGGGTTCGATTTGCAACTAGAGTCTCAACTAGTGATAACAACTAACATATAATTATCGAATTATCAATTTCGGCGGCTACATGGCAAATCATCTCACTTAACTACACTAAAACTAGTGCACAAATGCAAAATATAATTGACCTTTGATAAGTAGATTTTACAAAAAAAAAACAATAGAAACAAAAATACATAATAGGCTAGCTTTGGTACTACTTTAGCTTTGTAGAAAATACAAAATTATACCTAAACCGGGACATTCATACCACGATTCGCCTATTAGTGCAGATTAGTTAGGTCGTTATGAAGCGTTAATACTGATTTTACAAAGAAATCTTAATATTAACTTGATATAAACGTATCTAAAATGTCAGAGTTCGAAACAATGACAAAAACAATTGCATTTTTGCCTACGCTACATGCTACTGCTAACTTCTAGGGATAAATGCGTTAATCAAAAAAAAATGGCAACAGATCAACAATCTACTTTGGCAATAATACAACTACCAATGGAGATGAGCATGCATGGCACCTCGCAAATAGAAGACGGTAAAAATTGAAATGAATGGCATCATTATACGCACCTTTTACTTATTAATACGCGTGAAGTGGATGATGAACTAGGTGATTTAACGTTCATTGTGACAGATGATATCTTACCACCTCGCAAGACCGTCGGCCCGCCAACGGGGCTCACGAGCACCCTCGTGCGGAACACTTTCCGCTCGAAACTACTACAAGAATCAACAATATCAGTGCTGGCATCGCCAGGGGAATTGCCGGCGTTGGATGGTACTAACGGCCGGACGGCGAGGGGCCCGCGATGCTGCCGACGCAGCGCCTTGATGTGGTTCAGCTGGTCGCCCTGCGTCATCTTCTCGGCGGCCAGCTTGCCGCCGAGCACCTTCTCCTCCTTGTCGTTCAGCTTCATCGTGTCGACCTTCAGTATCATCTCGTCGTCGACGCACACGATCTTCATGTCCGCGTAGATGCCCTTCTGCGGCAGTAGCACCCCCATGTTGTTGCTACGCGAACGCTGCAACTCGCCTTCTTTCCACATTTGCTCCTGCTTCCTGCAAACAAATTCGCGTATAAGCTACAATTTATTTAATGGCACAAATTTGTTACCCTTCCAGCCAGATTTGTTGATGACCAATGACCGAACCCGGCCTGCACATTCGTATCCACGCGATCGCTTCCCTGGCTTTAAACTTGTAATGCTTCATCATATAGCATCCGATAAGCGTGCCCGTTCGACCCAATCCCGCCTTGCAATGCACGGCGATTGCACCTGGGGCTCGTTCACAAATATTGAGAAAATCATTGAGGATTTTATCTGTTGGCGTGCTCCCATCGACAAAAAATAGGTCATAATGCTCGAACCCTGCATCGGTGAACTTCTTCGCTTCATACATCTTCTTGTTCAAACGGATGATGGTTGATACTTTGTATCGTTTGAAATAGCCGAAGTAAAATTCGGGTGCGTGCAGGGGATACCCTTGCAGGACCCTGCTCTTGTTGTGCGGCCCACAAAATCCAAGAAACTTTTCTGGAACTATCCAATTCAGGTCACCATTTTCAACGCGCTGAAAAATTTATGCATCATAAATTACTATAACTCTCAAACGACTTCTAGCTTGCACCTACCTCATAAAACTCATACTGGTTTTGATTGAAGTTATTAAAATCAAAGAATCGGAAATTTTTGGCTTTATGTAAGCCCTGCAGGCAGTCCATCAATGATATTGTAAATGGTTCCCCAACGGAAGCATCCCGAAATTCGATGAAAGGAGTGCTGTTGTTGGCATTCAAGACATCATATGCTTTTTGTGGAGTGAAGTCCAAGTAGATTATCTACAAAAACAATTTCAATCAATCACTAGTAAAGAGTTAATGGTATATTTCTTACTGCATAACATCCAATTAAGCATGCAGCATTCAATCTGTTCCTCTTATCATCAGTGGTTGTATGCACAATCTTCTTGTTCTTCAGCTGGGATGAGTTCAACTTCTTGTTGAGCTTGTTGCAGTAGGAATACAGCATGGAGATGTTCAAGGGTCCAAAATCCGAGAAGAAGCTCTCATAGATGAGCTTGTTCTCAATCGAGAAATAGTGTGTGCATGATGTAGCCCTGGGCTGTTCACTTGTCTTCAATGTCACCAAGTACAATCGATCTAAAATTAAAACAATTGTATTACATCATAACACTTACTTTCAATTAGCAGCTTGTATGGCAGCATTGATATGCAATTGGAAATGATCCGCACATACCTTTAATGAATTCAGCTGCACTGACCAGCACATCCTCATACTGGTTCATGTTGAGCCCTTTGAATTGATATGAATTTCCGGATAACATCGAAGAGCGTCACTTGTTTCACGGCTTGAGCTGTTTATTGTGTTGCTAGCGCACTTGTTCAACGTATCTACGTTGTATCTAAAACATTACTTTATTTGTATGAACAATCATCCCACATAGTGTAGGTGTGGGTTGAGGAATTAGCTGGCGATCGGATTGCAAATATCAATGCGATCGGCGTTTCTTCAATAGCTCGCTCGATCTACGTAAGTGTGCAAACGCTAGTTGCTAACGCCGCGCGAATTAATCATGTTTCCAACTGCGTATATGTACACAACAACAAAGATTGGACGCTGCACGGCTTGCCTCCCACATTGAGCACTTGTCGTATGCGCGTATTCCTCATGTAATTATGGATGCACGTGGTGAAATCCACTAAGCTTACCCGTTTTGAAATTATGCTTGATTCCTTTACATACACTTCTCATTTACGTGCACGAAAAAAAACAAAGCAAACGCGACGCAACCGCCATGACACAAACATCGCATTTGAGAAATAAATAACCTACCAACCGTTAGAATTTCAACCAAGTTTCAAGTGAAATGTGAGTTTACAATTCGTTATAAACTTTAACAGTGCAGCGGAAACAATCTTGCTATCATAAGCAGTAATAGATTTCATTGTAATTAATAATTATCCCCTTAAGCAAGTTACATACACGTAAAAATCACGCTAACAAAGAATAGTAAATAACATTTGCGAAAAGGCAGAATTCATCGTTTGCTGGAATTGTTAATCAAATTATCATTTTCATTAGGAAACAACAAAAATAACAATATTTGGGTAGTGACTTTGGTAAATGTTCTTATTGGGTCTTTGCATGACATCTATTGATTGCTTCACGTAACTAGGTAATTATTGCAGGAGAAAAATGTTGCATCACACATGTAACCAATTATTTGAGGTGGGATTTCTTTTCAGATCATATTTTTGACTGCAGAATGCCCCCAATGTAAGGTGTAGTAGCTGTGAGATACATGAGGAAGTATTTCAAGTCATCAATGCATCCAATTATACCTGTATTTCAACATCAACACAAATTGAAATATCACCATCCCATTTTGCATCAGTTTATTTCATGGTAAGATTTCAAGTATAGATATTTTAAAGCAAATATCTTGTTTATAGCAAGTTGCTTGATTCTAGTGGCAACAAAAGTCTGACTCTGCAGTTGATATTTACCACTCTACAAGTTGATACAGCAAGCACAAACAACAAGGGCGATCCTGACAATTCTGGTACACAATATTGTTGCTGAAGAAGATCTTCCCATATATGAAATCTGATTATTTCTGGTATTCTTGGGACCAATTAATTGATGGTCATAAAACTGGCTATTACTTTTAGGTAAGAGACTAAAATCACTTCACTATTAAAATGGAGAACAATTATAATTGGGTTGAAATATGTAGGCAGGTTAATTGTTAGGTTTCAGATGTGGGTGAATTAAAATAACAATTTCAAACAGCTTTCTGTAGTACAAGCAAACTTTATGTTGTACTCTGAGAAATTGCAATATGAAAATGTGTAAGCATATGTGCTTACATTTGCTACTAAGTGCTTTTGAGGAAATTAAACTAACAATATAATAACCTTTGTAGTGGGCGTGATTCACCAAGTGGCGTGCTTTGAGGATAATTTGAACTTGCAAAACGAAAACAAAACAACCATATGCGGTCGGTGGACTATGATGCTCTTTGCGGTTTTTGATTCTGCTATAACATCACATCCAAAATTCTTTCATTCAACTGATTGGATTTTTCTGGTAAGAAATAAAAGCTAATTTATCTTTTTTAATCAATAGCATATATTTTGAGAGAAGGCGGTATTAATTATGAAAAAAAGTATTTTCGTACTGTTATTATAGGCAACATGCGTCATTTGGGTACATTGTGTTGCCTATCGCACATTTAATATATGCAACCAACCATGCATACATGTGCACTATAGGTTGCATATATTGTTAGTTCCATTTTTCGCCACAAAATTTATGGTGGCGCTACTGGGCTTTATAATTTTTATTGTTGGCGTTGTTGCTAGCATTAGATAACAGCATTGTTAGTGGGCGTTGTTTACAAAATCGACCGGCTTTTGTTATTTAGGCGCCATCTTGTAATTTTGTGCTTTTCAGCGTTCGTTAGTGACGCTCATGTAATTGAATTTGGTGGTGTCATTATTTGCCAAAATTAATGATAGAGTTTATTCAACATGACTTGTAACTTGAAGGTTGGTTCTTACTTAACTCCGCTATACCCGTCCCAAGCCGGGGGCCTTATCATCCAAGAGATAAGGAAGGAGGAGGGTTTGAGGAGTAACACCTCGTTAAAAAACCAGGGTTCAACTGGCTCCGGTTGATAGCACCCTGTAAGGGCTCCTGGTCCAGGGTTACAGGACTCAGACAACCAGCAGCTGCTACCAAACAGTCAATGTAAGTTATATCAGCAAGGTTTTCGAGTGAATGCATGACTAGCAAGCAATGTTGCTTCTTCTTTTGCAGCAGGGCCGGTTTTACCATTAGGCCACTGTAGGCGACCGCCTAGGGGCGCTACGTCATGGAGGCGCCAAAAACGATGGCACAGGACAAAACCACATCTCTCAACAAAGTCCTTACTTA
>JARJDZ010000482.1:0-10113 GCA_030264555.1 Aleochara sp. GC000083
TACAACTCCGACCATATTATATAGGTCTTATGTAAATATACCAAGTCAAAACTTTTCTGTTCCGTCCAACCTATTATATTTTCCATTAGGTAGAAAATGTTAGAAAATGTGTGATCGATGCGCGATGTCCAAAATATGCTTTGTGAAAATAAGGCTGTCACGACTGAACAGCTTTCGTTCAACTTCAATTTATGCAGAATATCTTCTCTTGTTTTCAAGGAATTTTATGCATTCAAAAATTAACCAATATGCAATTATTACGTACAGGGTTAATAAGGCTGTTCCGAATGCTGTCAAAGGCATTTAAAAATGGCCGCTGATGGTCCGATAGAGTTTGTTTACCTTTAGTGTCGTATAGTTTTCTTTGACTTTCTTAGTATTTTTCTACANATCCAACCTATATTTACTATAAGTTCAGGGTTAATTGTTTTTAACAAATAGACAATTTTGCGGTTTGCTATTGTTTACAAATGTTGACATATAAATAATTTAAATAGAAAGAGATGAGGTATTTTGTAAATTAATAATAGACATTGTAAACTCTGGGGGTCCAACGCATTTAAATCTAATTTTTCATTAGGGGGTCTCCAGGCCTTAAGCCAGTGGTTTCCAACCTTTTTATACCTGCGCCCCCCTTAAACAAAAAATAAATGGTTGCGCCCCTTAACTGAATAGGATCAAAAAATTGACAAACTTATGATAGAGTTGGTGAAGACCAAAAAAAAAAAGGTCCACACCACCACCAATGTACAACATTTATTAGATTTCAAATACCAAGTTGGTTTCTAAAAAAAAAAAGGTCGTGACTATCAAAAATGAAGAATAGTATCCAGTAGGTTATATTCGAAAATGATTTTTGTTTTTGAAAATAACTACACGCCCCCCCCTGTGGTCCTCACGCGCCCCCCTTGGGGGTCGCGCCCCACAGGTTGGAAACCACTGCCTTAAGCCATTCATTCAAGCCAATGCACACGTATGTAGTTGCACATACATGCACTTGCAAGTAAACATCTTCAGCAAAAATAGCAAGAGATCATAGAGAAACTACTACTCGCAAACAGGATCTACCTACCAAAAATGTCAATAAAATGTGGGTATGAAAAGGGTCTTCTCTTTTTGTGACATCTTCATTTTTTTCGTCTAAATTCTCAATATGGGTGGGTTGAGTAGTTGGACTGATAGAATTCTTGGTACTGGTACTATTTACAAAAATGTTATCAAAAAATATTATGCGTTGAAATCGAGACTGATTTAAAATCAAAAATATTCATAAAAAAGGAACATTATTATTTCATCAAAACTTTCCATTTTTGAATTACCATGCCAGTTTATAAAAAAAATTGTTTTAGAAATTTCAAGTAAACAAAAACGCGAAAAAGCAACTAAATGCTACTGGAAGAAAACAAATGCACTTTGGCCGCAATTTTATTCATGAACTACACTTCCAAATTTGTGGAAGGCTACCAAGCAGAAAATGCGAATGTAGGGTGATATTCATGTTGGGATCAGACACCCAACCAATCTTGAAAAGATATTACACCGTCTCTTTTTTGTTGTTAAATAAGGCAGATTGCAAAGATCCGTCTTGGTTGCACAGTTGAATCAAACGTGAGTAACAAGGACTCTATCAGCTGAAGACACTACCCAACCATATTGGGTAGGCAAAAAAAACAAGAAAAGTCACAAAAAGGGGCCTCATTGTACCCTCTTGTACCGAGGCCCTCGGTATGTACAGGCCCACAAGCATCCCCACTACCTGCGGAAAGTGAATACTAGAAGGCCAGCCAGACTGGGTTTTACATGCAGTCTTATGCAAAATATCGATACTTTAAAGTTCAATTAAACAAAAACCGTAATAGATATCATCAATTTTTCTTCAGGATGTGGAAGATAAACTGTTGAACTATATGCATGCATTGTTTTGTGCACAAATATAATCTGCGAAAAATAAATTAGATAGATGTTCGAAGAATGAGTAAATGCCGTCTAATTATTATGGGCAACATTGGTATGAAATTTTAAGGAAAATATTGCAATACGGATGCAAACGGCTGCACGTCTATATAGTTTAAATGTTTATCTTTCATATTGTGAAAACAGTATGTTCATATCTTTGATAGTTTTTGTTTAATTGAAGTTTAAAATATCGATATTTTCCATAAGACTACGTGTAAATATAAGTTTCTTGGCCTTCTAATTCAGTGCCGCTCTTTGAGCTTGCAGGCCTGTACATACCGAGGGCCTCGCTTGTACCCACGTTCTATTGACCTGTTTGGTCTCTTCCTATAATATTTCCGCTGTTTTCTGAAGCCGTTTACTATTTGGATGCTTGCTTGTTGTGTGCAACTATAATGTGTGTACTTGCTTAATTTAATGAATTAATTTTATTAATTCTTAAATTAAAATATCAAAGCACATGATGTTTAAGGTGATTCACTAATGAATTATTACCAATAATCATATCAAAGTTATTAATTTTAAAGATGCTATAGAACAATTAATCAAGTGTTAAACTAATTACACATGAGTTGCGAGTTGTTGCATTATCCATTGTCTTGTTAGGTAATGCAATATTTAAAGCTTTGGATATTTTGGGTAATCTGATAGGCATTTTGTATAGAAATTGCTATTACGTTGCCTGCTATATTAGAGCGTTGCTGTTAAAATTTCTGGTATTTTGTCTACTTGCTGTATCGTTGCTGTTTTCTGGCCTGCTCTTACACCCGTCTGCTGTTTCCTCACTGCTCTTTCGTCTTTGCTCTTTCATCTTTGCTATTTCGTGGTGGTACCCTTTGGTCCATATCTCTTTTGTGCTTTATTATTTTGTTTTTTTTTTGTGTAAATATTATAAAACTAAAGATTAATGAGTATAAAAATACCAAAATTCGTAAAAAAATTATAATCAATGAAAAAAGGTGATACACATGATAGCTGATACAACCTATATTCCTAATGGATGAAAAATGAAAAATAGTTTAAAATCAGAAATTGACTTTGAAATCAATTACACTTTGCAAATAAATGCATGGGGAAACAAACGTAGTGCTGAATACTAAATAGCTGATATAATAAAGGAACATCAAACAGAATAAAATACAAAAGATACGTTTATCAATATGCATTCCATCACTTTTGTACTCTTCAAACGTAATTGAGACTTGGATTTTGTCTCCCATTCTAGATTATTCCATGTCGCTTCATGGATTTGCAGCCTTTATTATCTGCTACATAGATGATGCACAGAAATAAACTTTGTTGACAGTAGAGTCACGTTTGATTTTTATTTTCACAGATATCATAATTAAATTTTCAACACAAATGAATAACTCGAATGTTCAAAGAATAAATACTGATTTTCCATTTGTCAGTTATTACGTGACGAGAATTGTGAATTTTCGTAATGATTATATAATCATAAAATTTTTTGAAATCACACTTATAATTTTGTGTATCATAATAAAAAAATGTAATCATACTTGGAAGCATTTATTGTAGGCAACACAATATACATGTTAAAGCTGCTAATATCAAGCTGAATCAATACAAGTGTAATTTCTATATTTAATAGAATATTAAATGAAAATCGATTACAAATAGGATTACTTTAAAAATGTGTAATTTTAATTACAAATATTTGATGAAGTTGTTTTAGTGTATAATAAGCTGCCTACAATCAACAAGATGCTTAACAAGCAAGTTTTTCAAAAATTAAAATTATCATGAATAAAAGTTTACAGTTCATGAAATTCATAATAAACAATGTCCTTTTTGAAAATTATCTGCTACATACAAAATGCACAAAATTAAAATTAGTTGACAGCACAGTTACAATTGAGTTTTGAATTTTAATTTGAAAAATACCTAAAATTAATTATTTTAAAATTTTGATGACACAATAGATAAAACTGTAAATATCAAGCTGATTGAATTCATCGTAATCAATTCTTTTTATGTTAAAAAGTATATTTGATATAAGAGAAAAATTGTTATACATATAATTTAGCAGAGAATATAAGAATCCATTACCAAAACGAATTTTGGTTTGTAAATTTTAATTGTTCTTTAGGAGATATAAAAATAAATTTCACTTTTTAATGCTAATCTTTGACGCTCTTACGAAACCCAAAATCAGAATACATATTTTAAAATTTTCAAAATTTTGACCTTAAACGTCATTTTGACCATGTTCCCTGAGGTAATTCCAAAAAATGAAGGTCACTTTATGTATGATACTCGTTGGTACTCTATCCGAATCTGATATTCTATCCGATTTTAACCATTCCGAGTTTCATGTTCATCAGACAGACCAACATTTTGATTTTATAAACTCACTATAGTTCGTTGAATATGTCGTTGAATGGTAGTGTGTAATAAGTTGCCTACTATCAACAACATTATTGTCCGCAACTTGATAAACAAACATGTGGTGTTTTTTCATCCAGTTACCTTTATTTAGCGGTTTAAATGATCATAAGAATATTAGCAAGAAACATTTTCCTATTGGGAAAACTATCTTCAGGCTACAAGAACTAGTAGATATGGATGAAGGACAAAGAGTAAACAATGAATGGACACTGCCGTTTGTGATGATCTTGAACAGTTTCGGTTGCATGGCCCCCGTGTGAGTCGTAAGTCACCAAGCGTGCATAATCGGTGTCGTCGAGTTGACACTTTAAGATGATGTATTCGTATTTCCATATTTTGAGTGCGCATACGCGCGGCATATATGGGATATGTCGCGTGTAGGCAAACGAAACCGAATCCCCGATTCCCATTTACAACCGTGGATACTACACAGCCCGTTCGTTGCAAGCTGGGCGCAGAAAAGCATTTTCAAATGTGAATGAATGTCCTCACCTGAATGGTCGCCCTCGCCGATCGGGAATGTCCAGCCATTGGATATGATGCATTGCCTTTTTATTATCATCACGATTATCATTCTTTGTATTATTACCATTATAACTCTTGCGGCTTGTAATGTGTGCTGCGCATGAATGCTTCTTTGCATCACAAGTGGCGGTGTATCACACATATGGGCGTTGGAGCGCTCGCTTTTCTGCTTTGCTTTCTTTTCTTCTGCCTTCTTCGGGCCGCGATTCGAAAACTGTTTTTGTGCGGGGTTTCTTCTCGCGTCGCCACACTAAATACTCGATCAGGTGTGATAATGCGTGAGTTGCTGCGTTTTGTATTGCTTACAATTTCATAATATTCATTCCAACGCTTTCTCGATCTATAATCGTCTTTCTAATCAATTTGGTTCCTCAATTTCTTAAAATTCAAGCAGGTGAAAATGACAAATACTAATTTGATGAAGAAAAGTATTCTATTTAGTGACAATATATTAATTTTTAATAAATATGATTTTATTGTAGCCAAATTGAAATGGAATGAAGGATACTCGGTAGAATGTAAGCATTTTATATCAAAAAGATGACTATTATTTATGTATATGCAAACCTCACTGCATCGTGTAGGTGTGAAAATGGTTGGTTGGATGCAAGAAATGGATTCAAATATATGTGAATGAATGCGATCGCAAAGACGATGACAAGCGACTTGTTCTATTAAAAGAATTTATAAAGAACGTACGCAAAAGTAGCGTTTGATATACATATGAAAACGCCCGTCTATTTATGGTAAAACTAGAGCCCTGAATGTATCAAGAATATTTATCAATACGAAATTTGGTTCAATAATCACTCCAAATCATTTGTAATTTCAATGAAATTTTAAACGGTATTAATATACACTGAGCTGTTTATAAAATAGTAATAGAATGTGCACTTGGATAATTGTTTAAAAACTTGATTGTAGGCAACTTAGCATACGTTGAATAATCTTAATTACCTTTTTTGTAATAATTTTCATAAAAATACTAAATATGTTAGAGATCTATACAAATTTCTTCAGTTATAATAACATTATTTTAAATACAATTTAATTTGAAGTAAATTGTGAAGTAAATAGAAATAATCATTCAGTTTATCCTTAATGTACATTGTGTTGCCTATAGTCATGTGGCAAAATAATTTCAATCGTATATTTCTCCGTTTTTCTGGCCCCTAGGAAATTTATTATGATTCCATATATTCGTGCGATAAAATGATATATTATGCTATTTTCTCCTCGAACTAAATAAGTATCACTGGTTACAAATTTATGCATGATATTGTCAGAGTTGTGAATGAAAATTTGAGATATTTCCAATCATAAAAGTAAAGAGACGTATGTATACAATATATTATTTTTGGTATAACTGCGATACATACCAACTGATTTCTTGGTCCCAAGTCATATTATTAATATTTAGTCTATTTTATTGCATTTATGGAGCACTTACTAAATGCACCGCGAAAAAATAGATCGCACAAAGGAAGCTCACAGAAAAGATGATTTGCACGTTTTGCACAACGATATGCAGTTATGTTGAGGTTGTTAATTACTGTACAGTTTGTCTTTTTCGATCTTAATGATCCGACCTGTGAATTTTAGTGTTAAAATCTATAAAGCTTTTTCTTTGTCTCAGGATTTAATTTATTTGTTAATTTTGAAGGTGATAGAATAGCATTTAAAAAAATTGAATTTATTTAAATTTAGGATATTTATTAGCCAATATATTAGTTCAAGTTATAACTTCATGATTAATGTGTGCTTGGCGAAAAACAAATGGCAAAAAAGTGTAAGGAAAATAATAATTTGCAATAAATAAGATAAGGAAAATCTATTTTTTAGATATTTATCAAGTCAGTTTATTATGTATTCACCACAATTATTTAAAACCTTCTCCAATCTTCCCGTTTTATCAATTCATTCCTTACAAAATATGGTCAGCTTGGACTGAAAACTTTTCTGGTTTGCTTTGCTTGACTTCCTCTTCAGAAAATTTTCTTTCAAAATGTTTTGCATGGAATACAGAAGGTGATAATAGACCATAGACCATTTAAGATTTTTTTGCAATTGACGAGCTGTTCTTGATGTTGGAGAGATGGAAAAAAGCGGTAAATATATGTTTAACAAAATAATATAATGTAATATAATGTAATGAAAGCGAAATCGGATAATATTAGATATGAGTCTACTTAATAGAACTAAAAATATACCACCAAAAAATTTTTAAAAAAATATTCAATCAACACAAAATTACCAATAAACCAAAAGAAATAAGAGATGAGGGCTGTTATAGCCGAAAGGCCTGAACTGAAATTTTGATATGTCATAAAGGATAATAAACTCTAAATACTTTATAATACTTTACGATACTATTTAATGATACTGTCCTATTCACTATACATTTATTGAGATTTTTGCATATCATTAATTGAATAGTTGTATCAGCTTCTCCCGCCGCTTTAGCGACCGTCTCCTTCGGTGTCTCATCCACAACGACGCAGAAAGAGCCTTCGAAAGTAACGCTCAATGTGCGCGCGCGTTGGTAGGAAGGATGATAGCAAACTCCGCCTAGTGAAACGCCAATCCTGCAACTCAGCATTCATGCGCTTTCCGTCGATTGCAGGAGGAACGATCCTGAAATAAAAACAAAAAATTGTTAGTGTTTCACCTGCCAAACGCATACGCCAAATCGCGGCCATTTCACAGTTACCATGTCACCATTCAATTTTGCATTGCCATCTTATTAGAAACAATAACCTTTAATGCAGTTATCTGTTACTTCTATAGTTATAAAAAATTCAAATATTTTGTCACTAATCTATGTAGAATAAGATTATTGAATTATAAAAAAACATAACATGTCTGTTGATAGTAAGAATCTATACAAGATGCATTATAAATATTTTTCTCCAAGTCTTACATCTTTTTGAACTTGAATGAATAATTTAGTAAATTTTTATTCAAATTTCATTCAAACTTCTTGCACAATTTAATAACAAATATATTTTCCCATATTTTTGAATATCCTATAACAAACTATTTCATTAAAAATTCCTCGGAACTAAGACTGTATTGCAAATTTCTACTTTTATTGTATTAATTTTTGTATGGTCGCTATTTTTCAAGCAAAACAATAAATATAAACGGAACACTGCATCTATTTGTCAATTTGCTCAGTCCGTCATTTATTTGCGTAAACCGAAAGCCTGAAAATGTAAATGTACGAGGCCACCACAACGCAAATTTGCATAATTTGATCGACGCATTTATTCATTTGGCATGAACATTAAAATAAATGCTAATGTAAATTCATGCATCGACGGCAACGGTGGGAGTAGCTGAATTTATAAACGCATTTTAATCCATAATATTCCAACAAATTGGTTAATTATGTGCATAGCATAACAAACGAAAAGCATTTCAATTCTATAATGAATATAGAATTTATGCTTTTCCAAATTAACATTTGTGACATTTTTGCTAATAATATAAATAAACCAATTTTTAAATTGTTGCGATATTTTAATTCATTTGTGTAAATTTAAAACAGTGAATATTATCCATAAGCAAAATAAATGAAGTAATTGTTTAACAAGTAAAAAAAATGTTTAATTTCACTTGTGATCAAAATGAACGGCAACTCGTGAAATAAACCTCTTGTAACTATGGTTTCAAATGTTTCAAATGTTTAAATCAACAAAAATGTACATGAATTGTTGGTGATATCTAACTATCAAATTACATGGTAATAATTACACACGTGTGCGAAATATCAATATAAATACATGAAATTTGTATCACTCGTTTATAATTTTGCATTTCTCACACTTGTAATGTATTATTTTATATCATCTGTACCATCAGTTTAAAAAATATCAAAAATAATTACCGATAATTGTTCATAATTTCATTGAGATTTTCCCCAAGCAGATGCGATCAATGCGTATTGTTATGGTTATTGACGCAATTAAGATATGTTGATGCTACCGCAAGACCACAACTTAATTACATTATGCTTTAAATACGTCACAACACGTCCGCCCTCACAACTTTACTCGAACTGCATATGCGTCTGATGCTTTCATCGATAAAGTACGATGACGCAAAGGGTAGTTCAAGTAGGAGAGCATTCTGTGAAACCACATTGAAACCACTCCAGGTTTTTGGGGGTCTAACCATCAGCAAAGTTTCGCCCTTCCTTCGATGTAAGCAGAACATTATAATTGTGAATTGAAATTATTATTTTGACATTGTGAACAGTGGAAATACGCTTAATAGGGCAGCATACAAATTTAATTAGTCTCCCGTTAGATATTTAGGGGACGTAATAAATAATACCGCCCCCAAATGACATCGTGGGGCGATGCAATCGCTCACATGGTTTCATTCATAGATGAGACAGTTTCAATTGAAATGATTGTGAAACAAAGCATGATGCACACATTGGTAAATATAACTTTTACAAAAAAACTAATCCTTGATCTTTAATATGTTAAAGTATTATAAATTCTAAAATTAATGATGAAAACGTACGGTAGCGCTTCGCAACTAAATTATTACTTTTTTGCAGAATGTGCTCGCCTTGTCCTAACTATCCCTCAAGGAATTGAAAAAGGGGACACAACTTATCTGATTGAGTTACGCAAGGTTGTGATTTTCGTTTGTTCGCACCCTCTCTTCATCCTTCATACGAAACACTCCGCCTATATTTATTTAGTTTGACGCCTGCCTCTTCAATCAACACTTTTGTCACACAACTCACCAAACTCTCTTGCTTATATTGCAGAATATTATTTTGGAATTGCAAACTTACAGCAGAAGTTACACATTTTTTGGGAGTTGGTAAAATATTTGGGCTTCCGTAGAAAGAGAAGAGATAATCTGGCATATATTTTGAAATACGTTTAAAACTTTATTCAAATTAAAGAAAGTTCTCTTCTCTAGCATAATTAGAGATTACGGTTACCGGAAACATCGAATCCTTAATACTTGCGATGCATTATCAACTACAATCTCTTATGTAATATTTACAGCCTTAAACAAACGAGTATGGACTTTATGAACTATTTCGAAACGATTCATATCAGTACAACGCAAAAAATATTACAATTTGCCTTCGCCCTCTGGAATTGCATCATTTTTCTCCTCTTCATCAACGGCAGCGGTTTCTTTTTTCTCATCAGCATTCTTCTCGCTGTATTTGAATCGGTCATAGCGCTCTCC
>JARJDZ010000483.1:0-19816 GCA_030264555.1 Aleochara sp. GC000083
AAACTGTTGGCTGGTGTTGGCAGAGGAGTTTATTTGCATTTTGAACTTGAACTTGAAATTATTCATCATAACATTGCAGAACACAATTCGAATTCTTCATTCAATGTTGAAGTTGAAGAAGTCCAGAGAAATCAGTTAAGATATAAGTTGTGGGAGATTGAAAGCTCAAACCCAAAGTTTTTGAAGGATAAAGGCTAAAGGCTCATGGTACCATAGTCATCAACTTCCAAAATGGGATTTACCTGGTTCTTAAACTGAACTTTGATGATATCTGTAAAATTGAAAACAAATCAATGCACACGTACAAAAAAAGAAGTACAAAATCAATACAAAACGTGTAAAAAAACGAAAGAAAATTACATAAATGCATGCAACGATTAAGTAGCAGGTGTAATGAGAGTCACGCATCAATTCGCTTCCTCATTACGTCGTCGTCGTCGGTTCAAAAATTGAAGGAAGCATCTTTAAACGCATGAATTACTTCTCGTTGCGGTCGTTTTGATTGTTGTTTGCCGAGTGCACCACACTAAACGCCGAAGACTCAAATCGATGTGGCGAATGACGGATCGCATTTAACGCCAGTTTCGAACCGAATTCGCATTCGGTACGGAAAGACGCTCGCGTCCACCACACAGTGTAATGTTTTACTCCTCATTGCGTTCTGCGGTTTTGACACTTGCAACAATGCGCATTATGAAGCGTGCCCGCCGTCATCATCATGATCCCGGTAGGGCATAATGAGATGCGGCGGGACGGGTCGAAATAAGAGCGCTATCACCATCAATAGCAGCAGTAACGCGCAAGAAGAAGAATAAGAGACAGCTGGCGGGCGACGACGCGGATCCGATCCGATCGCCGATCGCAAATACACCTGCCCAAATAAGCGGGCACGTACGGACGCGAATGACGATTGAAAAAATAATGTAATGTAATCCGAAAATGTTGTTGTAAAGCTCGTTGCTGCGGCGGCGCTATCTGCCAAACGACGGAGGCAAGAGTGTGGGAGGAGGTGCAAGAGGATGGTCTTTTGGTCCAATGGTCCGTGGAGGTAATGTAATAGTTTACCATGTAGTTAATTTGGTTCTTGAATTTGGAACGTCTTTATCCAAAAATTGCATTAAGTTGATTGAGGAAATATGGACAAAAGTGCTTTTGTATTTTGTTTAGTTAGTAATGAAATCATACAGGATAATATTTACCAATGATTAAGGTGTGATTTGTTCGGACAAATATTTCTTTATTTGGGAATCCCGATGATGATTAACTGATAAGAGGTCGTTAAATTGATGATATCAATGAGAAAATTTATTACTCAAAAATGAGAGTATATAAAATTGTAGACTTATCCTCAGCCCTAAGGTTAGGGTCATCAAATATCATCTTGGTAGTTTTCGTATAGGCACATTTTGGGTTGCAGAATTTCAAAGAAAGGTTAAAAAAAACTAATTGTAAATTGGATTAAGTTTGTATCCATACATGAAAGAAACAAATCAACAAGCAATAATTTAACTTGATGACATCAAACAAACCCATCAGTTTTTCCAACATTTGGCGTCGACGTCTATTCATAGCAAACTTCAGAAATTCCCTCTTATCTCTCGGTACGTCTATTGATTTTAGAAACTATTACAGTTATTGATCTTCGCCAAGCTATTAGAGCACATATTACACATGTGAATGCATCTATCCATACCTAACGTCGTTGACGTGAGCGACGTTGGAATGCAAACGAATGCCCCGCTGCATGCAAAACAATAAAATGTGTGCAAACAAGAATGATGAGCACGAAATCACCAATGCCAGCCGGCATTAGCAATCGTCGCATGCTCCAGCTCTGATCATACACCGATAACGACCAAACAAAAGAATTCAGGTCATCTGAAGCATTAAGATTAGCGCGACATTACTCAGCACGCATATACCATAAGCAGGATAAAAGTTACGGTTCTAGAATATTGCTCAAGTTGGGAAACTGGAAACGGGAACTTGTTGGAGCTTGCAGCAGTAGCTAAAGAACGCAGAAAATAGTGGACAATGAGGAATGTTGAATGCAACTCTGTACTTGGGGGGTATTTATGACGTTTCGAAGGATGAAAGCATGCCGAGATGCTTGTCTAATATCTTGACTGGATTCGGAAGCACGTCTCGACAATCCACCACCTTCGATGGTGCTTCCTTCCCTCCGGCTCAATTGTCGGCACTCGATGGAACTGCCCTTCCAATACGATGCAATTCATTAGGATCAATGGGTCTCAAGAATGACAAATCTCGTTGTGATAGAATTTTGGTTTCGTTTCGCTTTTTGCTTCAAGATAACTTTAGATACTTACTAGCGGTCCTAAGACCTTTTGGGACACTGTGGGATCAGGTGAATCGTACAAGAGAGAAGAGTCTACCAATTTACTGGTACCATCCATCCATGTTTATTATTACACCTTGGTTTTTACACGTTGTTGGTTGGAAGAAACGAACCAGGGAGATATCCTTTCTTTGGCCCACCAGGGTAGGTTGCTGGTAAAGCAGCGTTCTGTACGTGAAGAACGTGCAATACTTGAAATTAATCGCTCGTAAAAATGTTGAGAACTCTCACACCTTGGGATTATAAACGTTTATATGACAATTGTATTGATTTCTTGAAAACTAACAGTTTTGAAATGAACCTTGGGAAAGAAGTGTTTGACGTTTTTATACCTTCGAAGGTTTCGACCACCATCATCAAACCTGTGAGGTATCGTGAGAAAATTTGCTCTTGCAAAGGATTTCCAGAAAAATATTAATTGGAGTCTATCTCATATGCAGAATTGATAAGAATTTGGAACATAAATGGAAACAATAGGTTGCACATTGTAGATGAAATTTACGAGCTGTAAATCTTGGCCCAAACGAACTGATTACACGGTGACATAAGTTACCAACAATTTGTAACAGCAAATTTGCGTAAAATTACACCTAAATTGCTTGTATGAGATTGTAGAGAGAAAAAACCCAACTTGGTATGCAAACACTGTTATCACCTGTGAGACGTTGTGAAAAACAAATGGATTATGTATATTTAACTTGCCATGTCGTCATTCCAATTGACGCCAAATCGCTGGAATGTGTGGGTGGTTTTTGGGCCGAAATTCGGGAAACAAATCGGAATTTTAGAAATACATTCTTCGCCATCGATGACGGTACTTTTGGTGTCGTCCACCAACTCGTCGCCTCTTCCTCCACATTCCAATCTTTTTACTCGATCGCCGGCATCGTTCTCGTTGTTGTTGCTGTGCCATCAGTCGTTGCGACTGATGGCACACCACGATTGCGATTCCGGGCACGTTCCGGGCGACAAAAGGCGACCCTCTTCTCGGAATCCAGCTAATTCGAAAGTCAAAACGCGGGGAATCTGGACGGGAGTCTCGATCAAGTCACCTCATCTACTTTATGAGTTCACTTCAATTTTGCCAGTCCAAATGTTGACACAGAGATGGTTACAGTTCCAATTTGCAGAAATCGATTTCAACCCCCAAGGACTTCGGAAAGTATGGAAATGTCTCATTTGCGTGAAATGCACGTAGATATTTTCCCACAACTACAACCCTCCAACTTCTCAGAGGAAACTTCTGAGAAGATTCACTTCCTATTCAGGCTCAAAGACGTTATAGTCGATAGCGTAGCCGTGTAGTACGTTGTATAGTACTACCTTTACGAACATAAACACCTTTTATTGCAGTCATGTACCTTGCGCTTGCTTACGCTTTGTATTGCGTCTGCTGATAGTAAAACGCATTGCATTGTTCTGATGTTTTCCTGCTGTCTCCTTGGTGGTTATAGCGTCATAGGCATTTTCATTCATTCGAAAACTCGACGAGATGATAGTCAGTCATACAGGTGTTCGTTTATTTACATAATTACGAATGCTGTAAGGCGCTTCCAGAAAGATATCTGTGGTCCTCGCATAATCTAGTTGATTTCTGGGTGTCAGATTATTGGGCAGGATTGATACCAACACCCAGGACATCAACGAACAATGATGTCCAAATCTACCCATGATTAGATCTAGAAGGTTTGGTGACGATATGAAAGATAAGGTGAAGGGTTTAGAAAGGGTGCTGGTTTTGGAAGTGAATTTTGATGTTGTTGTTTGTTGATTTCTTGGGGATTTCAATTGAATAGAATTCCTGCAGTGAGATCATTATTTTCATCATTAAATAATCACTATATTTTAAAAACAGAAATCAAGATCAGAGGAGATTTCGTAAATTTTTCTGTCTAACAATTGAAGTTCTCGATGACTACTGTCCAAAAATATACAATATAGTACCCCTCTATTCAAGAAAAAACAGTAAAAAATCAGCATAAATCATAAACTCCTACAACATCTAATAATTCCGGGTGAAAATACAATTAGACTCGACTTCTTCACTCCTTCTGCCGAGCGCGTAGAACCATCACTCGAATAGATGCAACTGCATCGAGTGAGCGCGCGGCTGCTACCCTGCACATTAAAGTCATCCGCGCATACTCACTGCGTGCGGCGGCGCGCTCACCGTACGCTGAGTCGCTTACGGCCGACGCGACCCGACTCGACTCAGCGAGGTGAGCGAGCGTGTAAGCGCCCGGTCGGATCGCGCCGACTACTTCTTCGTCGCGGGCTGCGATCTCCTCTTCGCGTTCTTCACCGCGCGCGCGGACTTGCGGCAGCCACACGAGAGCGTGGGGCTCGCTCGCTCGCTCGTAGTTTCTGCCGCTGCTGTTGCTGCTGCCGCGCTGCCGCTACCGCCTGCTTCTCGCGCGGTCGTCGGCGCACAACTTCGCTGCTTGGCCGGCTCTCACGTCGGGGCTTCGGCAGTTTCCGGTGTGTGCGGGCAATGCAGCCGTGGCCATGGCTCGCCAGTCTGCGCTGACAGTTTGTGCGGATGAGTTGCGTCGAGCGCTTCGCGTGCCACCACACACATTTTCGCACTCATCGTCTCTTGTTCGCGTTTTCTTTTTTTTTGGCTGTGCGCCTCCGCTCAATTTCGGAACAGCAATTTTCGGCGCATCCACAAGTGATCATCCTCGCGTCTAATTAACAATTCCGAGTGGGCGAACGCATCGACAATTGTCTCTCTGACTTAAGTAATTCGTGATCACCAACGTCAGTCCTGCAAGTGAATTGTTCGTTGAGGTGGTGCATCTTATCACATCCAATTGGTGGTTATCATCCAACAACGATTAACGTGCAGAGGAACGAGCGAAACAATGTTGGACGTGACTTTGTTCTTAAAAATATTTTGTGAACATTCTCCGGGTCGAATCTAGTTTGCGGTTCGATCAGTGCGAAACTCGGCTGCAATTTGGGATTATATTGTACGAATTTTTGACAGCTGCCCATACTATCAATCCTCGGAGCTGGTGTCTGGTGTGTGAGTTGAGAGTTGGTTGTTGGTTCTTTCAAGCAGGTCGCATTTGATGCACAATGTGCGTCCGTTGGTGCTGATTGCACCGGCCTCCAGCGTGCTCTTGTTGTTGTTGTTGTCAACGACGACGACGACGTCGACGAAGTCCTCCACCTCCTCCTCCTCCGAGCAGCTTGCTGTCGCCTCCTGGAGCAGAGAAGATGTGTCTCGGTGTTGGTCCATCATCCTATACGGCACATACAAATCACTCAAGACTGATACTACATTCGTCTACGATATGTTTCTAAAAACAATACAGCGTATGTATACACATTTAATATATTCGTTGATGGCGCTCTCTGCCTTCTCTTTTGCATCCTGTCGACGACGAGAACCGAACGTCTTGCATGGAAAGTGCCTCGAGCAACGAAGAGAAACGTTCGGTTCGCATGGGAATGCATGACGTAATCGCTAATTGATAAGATTGCAGCGTTTAGAACGCTTTTTCGCGAATATAAGAATTGATCGTTTAGAAAAACAATAACAATTACATAAGTGCACCGTTCCAATGAAAGTTTTTGCTGCATTGTTGCTTTTATTTTGATTCATTCCATTTATTAAATTCAATAATTGTTTCAACAGTTAATTTAAATTGGACTCAATTTTTTTTGTTTTGATTCCAATTAAAAATTCAAAAAACTTCTAGAAGCACCCTTATTGCGAATTTCCAATAGGAAAAGTTTACTCAAAACTTAGTCGGTATTATTTAATGGTAAAAGTTTTCCCATGCTTTGAAAATTTTGAAATTCAGCAATGAAAACCATGAAATTTTGATCAACCTGGGAAGCAACGAAGAAGGGTTGTTTGTGACACTCCATCTGATACATAATCAATTTGTATTGATCCGTACGTCTATCACGTCGATCGACATGGCGGAAAATTCGTAGAATAGACTTTTTGTTGTTGGTTGGTTGTTCATGGAAGTTTGCCTCGATTTCGATTTGTTGTAATTGTAAACAATTTTTAATGTATGTACCTCGCAAGTCCCAACTGCGTGTTTGATGTTATAATCGAGTGGGCGGTTAAAATAGTTGACTAGATCAATAATTTCGAAGCGTAGGAAAGTTTGTCGACGATGTTGATGCAAAATTGCGAAATCAAAATTTCATTCATAAATTTGCACTCACAATCCTCATCGTTGAATGTTCATTCACGCCGAGTCGAGTGTAATATTTGACTAATTTCGCTCATTGACAGATTGGCAATGCGCCAAATTTCGACTTTGTCACCACGCGTGATGATCTTTTGGGCCCAAGTTATGGCATTACGCCATCAGCATCAGCGCAGAAGAGAATGTTACGCTTTGTGCACTTATGCATTTATGATGTATCATCATTTGTGCATATTTAGTCTGCAGAAATGAAATTTAACTGACAAATGAACTGAAAATTTCTTGCAACTCAAAATTTTATTTTTTCTATTTTAACATCTTACTTTTTACATATTGAACAGTTTCTACTGTTTTGAAATTATTTGAAAATAGTTGAAATCTACAATTTCACCTTGGAAGCCATTTACACTTGCATAATTTGTAACTTGAAAATAATAATAAAACGAATACCGTTATTAGTTTGTGTGGGCATCTCTCATTGGAAGGCAAACAAGCCGAAAGTTTCACTTCCTCCACCTTCACATTTTCTCGTAGTTTGTAGTTTGTTGTTTTTATTATTTATGCATTTGTTCTAAACAACGCCTGCGAGAATTTCTTTGCTCGGTTCGTTATAGTTAGATCATAAACAGATGTCTTCCAAGGTTTCTTGATGTATCCATCCTACTTTATCAACTATTGAACACATAAATTGAAACGTTAAACGATAACACTAGACAAGTAAACAAATTTGTAAATAATTTAGAATATTTACATGGTAATGCAGAAATGCCTCATGATTACAGTAATAATTTATGTGAGACAACGAGCAAAGAAAATTACGTTTGCGAGGTGCATCCAACCCCAAGAATAAGACTTGATAAATAATCAAGGACAAAATAATATGTTGATCTGTTTCATTAGTGCAATTATTTGCTTGTACCATGTATTTGTTGCTTCTTTTATTGGGGTGCAGTAATAACAATGAATGAAAAATGTGATTGCTGTACAAATTATCCAATTGTTGTCCCATTACTTCAAAAGAAAATAATTTCTAATATTATTGTTTTTGTGCCTGTGAGAAAAATGCAGTTTTATCTGAAAATTACACTAGAAAATTTGAATCAACTTATAGAAACTGGTTAATGAATTGTTTATCATTGTGATATCTTATCAGTTATTTGGACAACCTGTATATAATTGGGGTAATTTACATTCTTTATAATTTCGTCATCGTTCGTTATGTAGCTATAACTGGGGATATCCTCGAAGATAATCTATTTATCGATTATCCCATTTCCAATTTTCATTTGTAACTTCATTTCACCGACAATCACTCATATTAGTTTAGAGCAGTGGTCTCCAAACTTGGGGGCTATCAAAAATGCAATTATTAATTACATTTGCATACAGTATTGAATTTTAATTGTTTTGTAATTAAAATGTCTTCAACTTTTCTTAATCTTGATAGAAAACAGAATTTTAATATCATGCAAATTTGTATTGAGTTCGAAAAAGTTTAGGTTCAAGTTTCTTCTGAAAATCATTATCGAATAATAATAAAAGTTTAGGGACCACTGTTTATGAAGACATCGATTCAACCGATGTTTCCCTTCAATGCAAAAAATCTTCGTGAATATTTTATAACTCGTACTAATGACAACTTGCACTCCACTTAACAAAACGTAAGAGATAAGAAAGACACAAGAAAGAATTTCCATATGTTGATGCAATGGCAATTGAAGGTAAAATCGTTAATTTTGAATTGAATAATAGAAAACGAATAAAACATCAATTACATGTTTTACACGTACCTACGTTGATGATCACTTAGCAATTACATTAATAACTAATGAAGTAAATTTCTATTTCTGTCACTATTTGATTATCGTGCCTTTTATGCACTTATTTACGATTACTGGTATAATAACCGAATTGCAATTTTAAAGTGTACTCTAGATTCAAATTATCAGAAAATAATTGCAAAAATCTATTTCTGGTATAGAAGAACAATTAATATTCATGTAGCTTCAATGAGAAACTAACTAGAATTGTTCAGTAACCATCGATTATGATGGAAAGGTAATAATAGGGCACTCATTGACATTTGAAAGGCTTCATGAGGAAACATTTTCTTTGATTGGCAATTCCCTTCAATTACTTTATTTACCATTAAGCAAGCAGTCAACAAATTATGTCAACTAATTTGTTGTTGTTTTCTTTGTTACAGTGGCGCACGTGATGTGTGCGGCATGGGGCTGGAGGCAGCGTCCTCCCGGTGGGAAGGCCCCAGGACTACTCTTCGTAATTAGGTGCCTGGCGCAGCTCTTCGCCACAGGTTTTCAACGTTTCCTAGCAAGGTTCTCAGGTGAGACTCACACTTTTGTTTATTTCCTTCAATGTACATTTACAACACACATGCAAAAGTCCCCAAAATCTATGTTTGACCTCATCTACGATTTCACAACATATCACCATGATATATCGAGTGTGACATCAGCCAACGTTGGATTCGAATGGTGTGCTACCGAATTGACGAGATGTTGATTCAACTGATTAGGCGCGACATTGCTGAAAGCAGCAACCTCACAAGCTAATGAAGTAATTCGCTTCAATGAGTATTGAGCATGCAGCTTCTCGGTAGGAGGCACTCGAGGAAGATGCATTCGAGTCCTGAAAAGTAGGAAATGAACAATTTGCGGTTGGGTGAGTAGGCGCCACATCGCTCACTCACTTGCCAACTTCAACTTAAATCGAGGAGGACCACTTTTCGTTCTTCCTTCTGCGCTATTTCGTCTCATTGTATCATCATATCATCCGTCCCATACGCCAATTACTACTCAATGATATATTATAAATTGTTGTTAATTCGTGATACATGATATCAAACACTGAAAGTAATTGCGCCCTCTTCAGGACCAAACCATAAGTTCCTTATCAAACTTGGACAATTAAGGTAGGATAATAAACTATATATTCGTTATCTAGGGGATCAAGTTTTGCTACAATTTGCATTTGCGTCTTGTAATATCGCGCGATGTGTGACATCATTTCGCGAAATTATCTTATTTATTTCGTGCATTATTTCACTTAACATAATAACGCCGATTCGTCACCTCCGCTGATTGACTCTAATCACGCTAATTTGTTCATTAACTCCCATTATTTGCACTCGACATATTTTCCTATCAGCATATGTGCCAACATAAAATATTATTATTAATTTGAAAATAATATGATACAAATTCCATAAATTGAAATGAGCACAACAAAATCATAAAAACGGATTGAATCGCCGCCAAATATGGTGCGACGGCTGCCACTTTATTAGCATCATCGTCGTGATTGTCGTCGTTTTATTACAATATTCGTTTTGCCACATTGTTCTTCTGGCCTGTCCTCCTTCTTGAATGGTGGCTGCAAAGTTGGTTAAAGTTAGTTTTTCTCATTTGGCTCACAGCCCACATACATGATTACCAATGTTGGACATGTTTGGCGTATGCGTTCACTTCATTCATATTGAATGACTTTACGATTATTGACGATGATATGACCAATAATGCGCGTCGTGTGCTGCCCATTACACGAGATTATGCAAGTGATTTGTAATAATATCATGAGCCAATGAGGAATTTGTTGCAAACATAATTCTAATCTTTCAAACAAAAATTTTAAACTTAGTTGAAGGAATGGAAAATTGAATTATTTGATGACTAAAATTTTAATATCCACACGGTATAACAACGTTGAAATTTCAAATTAATTGCAATATCAACGCCATGTAACGTAATTGATAAATTCAATGATCAACTCATTGATCTTGTGCACTCAGAAATCAAATTAACTCACTCAGTCGATCGGTTATTATGTCATCCATAAATCGACTTCGTACTTGAAGCAATTCGTATTAAAATGCAATCAGAATGATCAATTGCATGTATTATATACTAATCTAAAGCCTCCATTAAAATAGTTGCTTGTTGTTATTTTTGTAGTTACTGTTTTGTTGCTTATTTTATGTAATTTACCGGTTTTTATTTATTGTGTGTGTGTATGGGGACAACCCACGACTTTGGATTGTTTATAAGAAAACATGTTGTGTGTCCTTAGATTGCTAAATTTGTCCATTGAAAAATTATGCAAGATCTACGTATTTTAAATCAATTAGCAACTTGAAGTCGAAACAAAGAAATAATGACATTTTGGAAACAATCGGTTCATTGAAATCGTTTGATCGCATGTAATATGCAAAAAAAAACAATTCAATATTCATAGAGTTTGCACACGTGGATGCATCGAAAGCGCGCAATTTAACTTGTAGAAAGTAACGAGGAAATAATTAATAGGCAAATATTGCACACGTTTAAAAATCATTAATTTTGCATGTGGAATGAGCTTTTGCTGAAGACTACTCGGGGTTTGGTGGGGGCGATTACACGATGAATCCTTCATTAATTATGTATCAGGAATAATTAATAGTGATATGGAGAATGTTTAAGTTCAAAAGCCTAGAAATTTTATAGAATATTGTTGCAAACGTGTGTTGTAATATTGTTTCGCTCGTCTTCATTCTTCAAATTTATTTGTTGTTGACTATAGATGGCTCTCTCTGTATTGTTTATTGTATTTGTTCAAATAGTAGTTACTCTCTTTGATTCTGTTTTAGTCTGAAATTCTCGACAATACTTTTTTCTTCAATTTCTTTGCAATATTTGTATTTTTGCAATAACATCTTATTTGTGAATAACATTTTTATTGATGCTTGAAATACCTGCATAAATTCTTCGGTCTTATTAAATGTTTTATCTTAATTGGCTCATTAACACTCACCAAACGATTCTGAGGAGATAATAATTAAAACAACAAAATCTTGGTATTCAAAATTCAACTTTTCAGTAATTTATTAATTGTATTCATTCAAATCTGAATTAACATTTAAATTAAATTTTTATTTTGACATTTTCACTTGTAAATCTCTGATACAACCAATTCAAAACATCCATGGACCAAGTCCACTGCAAAAAGTGTGCTTAATTTACTTTATCGTTGTAGGGCAGATTAACTTAGTTACCTCATTCGTTCGTTCGTTTCTTTCTTCTTTGATTTGAAGATGCGCTCGTTGGTTGCCTCGAAGGGAAAGAGTTTTTCTGCAGCCGGCATTCGAGGCGTATTGCGCTTGCTGGTCTTCAGTTTGCGGTTGATCTGCGGCCGACAAGCTAGTGGATGTGTAGTAACCATGTGAGTGGGTGGTCCTGGTCTTCGCGCCTCCGTTCCGTTCAAACCCGCGGCAAGGACGTCTCCGTTTTCTCGTCTTCACTCAACCACAAGTTCTTTTCTTCCTCGTTTACAAAATGCACGGCTTTTTCTCGCCTTTGGAATCAATCCCATGCTGATTTCAGGTCTTGACAGGCTGGAAATGGTGTGGTACCCTGGAAAATACCCTTTGACCATTTTGATCCCAGATACTTCATTTTCAGTTTAAGGTCTCTTTGAGCAAAATGTAAAATAACTATCAGGCCCATTTTGTGATTTTGTGATTACTCTTCGAGAAAATGGTTCTTGAAGTTCTGATCTAGAAAGCTGAAGTTATGGGGTACCCATGGCAGGGTTCTACTTCTACTCCACTTACGCCATTTTTAATTTTAATATCAAATTTGGACAATACAATAAAACTGCCGATTCTGATTCTTAATTCTCTGATTCTCTTTGAGAAATTAGCAACTTCAGATAAAAGGTTCCATTTAGAAAACTTTAGGATACTTATCAATTAGATAGGGATAAAACTTCTAACAAATGCAATAAATCTTTAGCAATGTTGAGTTTACATTAAATCTAAAAGCACAAAAGGAGGAAGAAAAACGACTTGAACGGAAACGAAAAAAAAAATGAAAAACGTTGATAAACTTAACCGTAATAAAACTAATGTGCGAATATTAATACAAAAGCCAAGTTGGTTTATCTAATTACCTATCGCACTCGATTATCCTCTCATCCGACTTGTCTGACTTTCCGAGTCAGAGTATTTGCATGATAAAACGCTGGAGCATTTCGTCCTGCATTAGGATGCACGTTTGTAGCTTAAGAAAGCAGTAAAAGTCGGGCGTGTGTATTAAGTCGTTTTCGTGGCAGAAGCACGAACGCGCAAAAGAGGTAAAAGAGGCGCATTTAAGCGATATTAGTTGGTTGTTGGTGTGTGCAGCCAGTGGCTCGTAGTAATCTCGACGAGAAGTGAGTGCGTAGAGTGTACGAGGATGGTGTAGTAGTGTGCACTAATTAATTTAATTGGTAATGTTAATGCTCGTCGGAATTAATTGCCGTTTTATACGATGTAATGCGGTAATTATTTTGTGTTTCTCTCGCGCTTCTTTTCGTTGCTTTTTTGCTTCACACTACTCGGTCATCCGATGCAATTGCAACGAGCGTTACTTCTTTTCCAACGAAATGCATCTCGTGCGCAGAAGGAGCTAAGTAATTGTTGGTAAGCCAGTTAGCAAAACAGTATGGGTGCTTCAGGGGGCTTCCAGTTGGTTTGATTGGTCATATTGAAGATGAAGAGTAAATTTCACACTTTGGAATTGCAACTGTTACTTAAACCTCCAAAAGGTTACTTAAACCACTTTGTCATGAAACCACCTTCTGATGGAAGCATGAATTTTATTACTGTAGTAAGAAATTTAGTAAATTTCTGCTTGTTGATAGAAGATTCAAGCAGAACTATTTTTTATTTTATTTTTTCCGAGAAAAGAAATTCTAAATTGATACTTAAGGCTTTGGTCCTAAGTCATTTGCACTATACTAAGAAACCATTGATGGTACCAACACTAGAAAATGCCTGCTAACTATTGAATGAACCATCTTAGAAAATCATTAACGACTTGTTAATTACAGCAACCCTTGTCGTATGAGGGTGACTACGACCATCATCAGGTTCTTCCGACCTCTGAAGGTGCATCATTCATTAGAATGCAATATGTCATTGTGCTCGTCGAGGCGCTTAGTTGGTGCTGTTCAGCAAGACGTTGCCGAAGATAAAAACACAAGGTATAATTAGCGAGTTGCCGACTCTGCGCGCACACACAAACGTCAAACAAACTCTGTTTTCTGCCACGAAAGAGGCACCCTTCTTCGTCTTGTCTACACCAGCAACGACCAACATCTCTTCTGCTCCAACAACGAGACGCATAAACGCATAACTAACCATATTATAAAAGTTGCGTCGCTCACAAACGTCGAACGCGAGCGAACTAAATAATTCATCGCGAATTAAGGTCATTAACAGCACGTAACGCACATTTAATTGCACGCCTGGCGACCGTTTTTCGAATGGTTGCTTCGCCATCTTCGTCGTTGTGTTTTCTTCTTTTTTGGTGAATGAATGAAGGAAATTGTGCGTTTCTTCGTTGATTATGTATTGCTAGTGTTTGTTGTTTGGTATTTGATTATTTAGTCATTCACGTTGTTGATTATATCCTGAAAGTTATGGTTACAGGATAACTTCATTGAATTTTCAAATACCCATTCTAAATTTTACAAAAGTCCCAGAAATCAAATGGAAAAGTTTCACACTTAATTAAATAAAAATGAACCATAAATTTAATGCAAAAAATACTCAGCAATCACATAAGCAATCATCATCTAATTATGCATATTGACTTTCTACTTTTGTGCAATTCCCTCAACTAGAAATTGCTGATTATACATAACTAGAATTCTTAATGAACACAAAAAATCATATCGACGTTTCACTTTTTAAATTCTCAATGAATTATAAATTATATCTACTTCATTTGAAATGAAATTGTTTGGTTTCTCTCGCCGTTCAATTTTTTTACCGCCTGAAGATTTAATTGGAAGCTCCTGATGGCGATGACTTTCATAGGAAAACATATGATAATATTATTGCCAGTAAATGTTTATAGTAAAGTCGTATTCGAAGCTGGCGAGTAATTAACGACCGTCGATCGCCTTTTATCTGCCACACGGTACTCATCACAGTTCTTGCAGATGCTCCAACGCGAGGTCTCTGAATACGAGCATCCTCGAGCATCATCTTCAAAGAATACGGGCACCAACTTTCAACTATCACTTTCTTTAAAGAGTGTGATGACGTTGTTGAAATTTCATTCATTCAGTCTCTTCGCGATCTGAATGTAAATTTGTCATCAGTTTCAAAAATTGAAAAGTTTTAGAAATTATATTATCCGTATATTATGGGATAATTGTTGAAATTCTAATGAGGCAATATGATTGTTATTTATGTTTTGGCTGGATTGCATTTGATGAACAGTTATTAAATAACAGTTAAGTAACTCGGGCATTTTTTGTGTGGATTTATGCACAAATGAAATTTATTTATGGCGTTCGTATGACGTAAAGTTGACTAACACTTGCTCGCATGCGTGGAATGCGAGGAGGTAATTCGAAAATGAACAAAAATTAAATCAAAAAAACTTGTAAGATGTACGCTAGAGTAAGCACGGAGGTAGTTTAAGGTTGTTTTCTGCTACAACACGTTTTATTATTATTATTTTCTGTGCAATTATTCAACGCGTTACTTACACACGATTATTGTCATCTTATTTTTTTTTTTTGAAAATGCCATGAAAACATGTTTCTAATGTAAGGAAATTTACCACATTTTGCAAAGTGGGAGATAGGACATACTTCAATCAAATTTTGCAAAAGTATTAGGAAGTTTGAAAAATCCATGGGATTCTCTTCTCCCAAATTCGTGGTCTGTAGCACCTTGGATGGATATGGATAGAAAGAGCACGAGGCACGCGAGAAAGGGCCGGTTCATCGACCCACAAACCCAATACTACTACTATACTCTTATATCTACTCCAAAACGTAGTAGTAAAGTATCGCATGCCTGTGCCATCTTTTACTATCAACTTCTTTCGGTTGGTTGTCTTCGTCGTTTGTTTTTCTTGGGTCTTCTTCCACTGTTCCTTGTGCCCCATCTTCTTCGGCTTCTTTTTTGGGCCTGGCCCCTCTTCGGAAGCGTACACACACTTGGCCTGGCACGAAGGCACCAAGCTAACTTTTTTATCGTCTATTTGTTCTGGAGTAACTTCGTCTGGTCGAAAAAGTTATTTCCGAGTGCTCCTTCTCATCCCATTTCAGTATCGGAAAAAAGGGAAAAAAAGACATAAGGCAAGGGCGAAGACTTGAAATGCTAGTGTATCGAGCTTTGGTTGGGAGTTGGATGGTTATTGCCCATCAGGTGACTCTGTTGTACATGCTACTCGTTGGTGATGGTGGTGATGGCATTAGGTGAAATGGACGCGACTGGGCACAAGTGAGGTGGTAGTGAAGCCCCAGTGGGGCAGGTTCAAAACCGCAGTCAACCCTACTACGAAACCAAAAAGTAGCGTTCCCTAGGATGAGGATGAAACATGTGGTGTAACATGATCTGACACTTATCGTATTTATTCTCGCTATCTCATACTCAGAATCAGTTTAATTTCTTGATCCTGGAAAGTTTTGAAGGATAGTAGACCCTGTCTTGTAGTCTTGAGAGTCTGTTGAAGCTAAGGCTTGGATATTGGCTATCCAAGGTTTTGATAGATATTGAAAACCCAAAAAAGTTATTAGTTATAGAATGCTAGCTAGGAAGCTTAGACCTTTATTCAAGAGGTCCACGGAGGTCAGGTGCCATCTGGGACGTAAGAATCTCGTTGTGGACCATTTTGGGACTCTCTGGAATCAAGTTCTTTGGTGGTAGCTGTTGGGATTCTGTTTCTAGGGTAGTAGATCCCACCTTTTCAAGCCTTGTTCGAACCTTTGGCTTGGATATTGGCTATCCAAGGTGTTGATAGATATTGAAAACCCAAAAAAGTTATTAGTTATAGAATGCTAGCTAGGAAGCTTAGACCTTTATTCAAGAGGTCCACGGAGGTCAGGTGCCATCTGGGACCTAAGGATCTTGTTGTGGACCATTTTGGGATTCTCTGGAATTAATTTCTTTGGTGGTAGCAGTTGGGATTCTGTTTCAAGGGTACTAGATCCCACCTTTTCAAACCTTGTTCGTACCTTTGGAAATCATCATAGTACCATAATTAAAGCCACCTTTGAGGACCTCAGAGGAAACCTTTTGGGACCATATTCCTGGATAATCTGTTGTTCCCTAGTACTGAAAGACATCTTTTCAAAGATCTCTGCGTACTGTTAGAGTGCTGTCATCTTAATTGTAGAAGACTATGTTGCAAATTTTTGACTCTTCATTTTTTCACTCTTCAGTGGAGCAATTCTTCACCAGCTGGCAATTACCGATTGCAATTAGCTTAATTTGGTTGCCGTTGTTCTTCTACGGATTTCTCACATGCAAACGACAATTAGACATAAGCACGCTCACTAATTCCAATAGTACTGAACTGAAAACATGGTCTACCATGGATGGATGGATGGATTTGGAAATGTTGACGAACTTCAACAATCAATTCCCTTACCACCTCATTTCTTAGTCAACAATTTCAACTCTTTATCATCCTTAAATTCCATGATTCCTCAAAAATGGAATACCTGATTAGTTTCAGCTGCCCTTTTTCGCTGCTTGCTATCCGTTGCAATTCCAAATTCGCGATTTACGATTGCGTCCGAGCAAATAAACGCCATGAGCAGCCGCCTTACAACATTGCTTCCTTTTTAACATCACTTAAGTCGACTCCGTAAGTGTACGAGATCGCATATCAGTCAATGACACTCGCGCACTCGTGTATTTTGTTGTGTGGTGCAAGAGGAGAGAGCTGTCTTCGTGGTCGGCGGAATCATCATTTCAAACGAAAGCGAAATGAAGCGGTTGAAGGCGCCCAACCGACCGACCCGACCAACCAACGAACGGTATATCTGCACATTGCTGCTGCCCTTCGTGTTGGGCGCATGGGAATTAGCGTGTTTTGTGCAAACTCGCCGAAATTTGCGCGTTGTATAATACCACCTAGGTTGGTTAGTATCCATCAAGTTTTTTTTTGTTGGGTTCGGGGCAGGTTCATTCGCCGTTTCTTGTACAGCCTGTGATGGAGTTGGTTGGTCGGCTGTTGCGAGGTGGAAGCGAACACCGGGAAAAGATCGCGTGCCCAGAAACCCTAAAACGCACGAGCCACACCGATACCGACGAAAAATGATGCTAAAAAGTCGGAAAGAAAAGCCGCACAGCGCTGCAGTCGCTATAATAAACCATATAACTCACCTCATTTGCATATATACATATTTTCTACAAGGTGATCACGAAATTTACCATGAAATTTACCAACTAAAGAGGTACCATTGATTTTGGAAAATTTCGAATTAGTTACATTTTTCGGGACGTCTTGTATCGTGCCTATTGATTCTTCTGTCAGACAAGTTCATGGCTGGAACTTATAATGTAATGAATATATAGCAAGTGAAGTCGCGAGGGTTGAATAAATAATGTCCACCAGTTACCAGTTACCATTACCCACCAACGTTTAAGTGACAATGGCAATGAAACTTTTTACAAGCCACTCGATTAAATTCCATATGTCACATAATATTATGACCGCCCATAAAACGCTAATCGATTGTATAAATTGCAATTTCATTTTCTTCCTCATGCTTGACCCACTAAATGACTTCAATTTCAGAAAAAACAAAACGATGAGTTTTTGTAATTGGACGAATTTATAACCAAGAGTTTATGATATTATGTGCAAATAGAAGAAATTATCTTTATGATAGACATTCAAACGAGCAGAAGACATTCAGATCCGAAATGTCCTCGTTAGAGACTGGGTAATGAATCGTCTTCCGTTTTTTGTGGCCCTCTTTGTGCCATTTGCGAATGTAAATGGGAACGTTGAACGTCTTTGCGCGAAATGTTCTTTGCCTCACGTCGCATTTCGCATTCGGCTTGCTTTTATTTCGTGTGTATTAGGCGGGCAATAATGTAGAATAGTGCGAGCCAAAACTGATGAAGAGTTCCAAAGTGGCTGCAGCTGCCAAATATTCATTCTTCCAGTTGGTTTTCTTGCTCCGTTTCACTCCAGTCTTTTCAATCATTGAACAATGTGCGCTTGCAATTTCGTTGTCGCGAGCTCCACCTGTATAGGAATAATTTACAATCTGCAATACAATTTGCGAATTTTCATGTCTTTCGCTCTCAAGGAGGAAAACCTTCCAGCACGTGCACACGAAAATTATCCTAATAGCCAATAATTATCCAACGAGCACGGCATTAATTAGCGAAATTATATTCGATAATTGTTTGCTTTTTGCTGTAATAGGCTTACGTCTTATCTGCTCGCAAATGAGACAACTTGGTGCAATGCCTTGTAATGAGTCGTCTTAGCAGTTAGTTAGGCAGGAAGGAAGGAAGTACACAGCCAGGGAACAACTAACTGCATAACTGTTGTTTTTGCTGATATGGATCTGAAGACTGTTCTCGAAAGGGGCCGATGAACCAAAAATTCGTTTGGGAATTTTGCAAACTGCACATTGCCATATTTGCACTAGGCATGTGCAATTTTTGATATCGTCGCTGCGTGCAATTATGAGCAATTACAATAATCTACACACACATAAATTTTGGTCGCTTCAAAAAATTTTTGGTAATTGTTATTTTTTGTTGTTGCAGGTAGAAGACGAAAGCACGGATCATCTAACCACAAGTCACCGCCTTGGACAATATTATTAGCCTTAGTTGTAGTCACTTCATTATTTAGTATAGTCGGTGAGTACAATCAACTTTTTTTTATCAATTTTGCGCCATTTTTGATGCATCGCCTCGTCGCGGTTTGTGCAAAGCAGCAGAAACATGAACGCGTGTATGACGAAACTAGTTTTGCATATTTATAGACTTTGACGGCAATTCACACATTCGGTTTGAATCGATCGAGTTATAAGTAGGCTAGAATCCACCCTGTGAACTCGATGGGGTTAACTTTGGGTTAACAATCAACAGACGACACATGCGAACATGGTTGCAACCCAGTAATTTTTGCATTTCATTAATATTAATGGGAATTTGGCATTTTTCGCTTTTATTGCTTCGTCTATTTGCTATTTGGCGTTATAAACGGCCGGATGTTCAAACGATCCATCAACTTCAACGTTCTTATCGTGTCACCAAAATAGGACTATTTTAGTGTCCTTTTTCAGACCAGGAAAGAAATTTTGAGGTAGTCAAAGAGGTAATTTAAAATGTTTGAAAATATTGGCAATTTTTTCCAACTATGAGGGAAATTTTTATCGTTTTTTCTTTCATTTAAAATCCCTTCTAAGTGACAAATTGTCTTTATCCCTTGGGGGATGTAAAATATGATAATACGAAAAACCCTTGTCAATTTGA
>JARJDZ010000486.1:0-49999 GCA_030264555.1 Aleochara sp. GC000083
CACCACCACAAACAACCTAATTAGTCGCGACAATTATTCAATTTCTTTACATTAATCAATGAGCGTCACTAACAAACGATGAAAAGCACAAATTTACAAGATGGCGCATAATTAACAAATGCCGGTCGATTTAGTAAACAACTCCAATAACAAGTGAGATGTTACCACTGTTACGCCTGGAGGGGGCGTAAGTGTCCATTTCGCTGCCGATGCTTATTCGTTGCACCCTGTGAAAACTAATAATCATTTACAAATTTAAGCCACCTAGTTTTTACAATGAAAATGGAAGAAAAACGGCCTAGATTAGAGTCCCCTCCTGCAATTAAGGTTGAAGTGAAAGAAGAGAGCCTAGGTAATGATTATCTTGTGGCGAAGGGCCGACTTCAGGGAGTACTCAAACAACTTACTGAACAATCATCATCTGAGTCTGAAGATTCGGATGACACTCATCAACCTGCCAAGAAGTAAGTTAATTATTCTGTGTAAGTAACATAATTATATTCAATTTTAGAAGTGGAAAAAAAGATGCTCGTAAACGTTCAGACCCAGCTGCACCAGTACGTAGTACATATTTGATGAAGCTTTATGATCGGAGTGTGGATTTGGCAAAGTTTGAAGAAGATACTCCACTATACCCTATCTGCAGAGCATGGATGGCAAATAATAGTAAAAAGCCTCACACTGTTATCAAGTAATACCATATTAACACTTATATCAATTCAGAGATAATGTTTAAGGACTTTTAGGCGGAGATATTCATCACCAGAGCCTGAGTCTCCATGGAGCAGCAGCATGCCTCCTGATATTTATCGGTTACCTCCACCAAATAAGCCATTTATCACCCGTATACCATCTCCAACTCTAGAACAAGCAGGGAAGAGTAAAGATGCTATAAATTTAAATTATGTAAGTATGGAAAATGTAAACAGCTTGGCCCTCATTTGAAGCCTTTGACAATTTTGTAAAACAGGACGAAAATCCGCCTATGACAAAGCATGAATTATTGGCTGCACATCACACAAGATGGAATACAATAAAAAAGAAGTGGATATTGACTGCTGCTCACAATGAAGAACGCTATGCTCTGAGCAAACAAGTTTTGCAAACTATTTACACAAAGTAAGTGAGGTGGTCAAGCCAAAATCGCCAAAATTAAATGGAACATATTTTCAGGGCTCAAGAAACAATGACTGAGTAATCAAGTATCTACCCTGCATCATTTTCAAGATATATTAGGTAATTACACTGAATTGAAACTAATTTTAAAAAATGTCCAATAGATACTTTGAATAAATTTGTGTACAAAGGTGAAAAATAATCCCGCCGTTCTTCATTGTCAATAAGCTTAGATTACAGTTATCAGTGGCGTTTGTTTCTTGTATAAAAAGTTGGACAATTATTCGTTCTTTAGAATAGTTTGTTTGCTTATCGTTTCGAATCACAACTTCTGTTGCATAAACATTTCGATGATGACCTTTCTATGCGCTATCGTAAAATAAGTACATAGAAATTTCAGTCGCTTTTTAACATTATGTTCCTACGAGCATTGATGATATGCCGGGCGCTTACAACCCATCTTTGCAATGTGACCAAGACGACTGGCACGGAGTCACTTATTAGTTGAACGATTAATTATTGATTTCGAATATAATGGTGGCACGGCATTCACCAATGCGCGCACAATGCAAAATAAGTTCGTGTAATTGTCGACTAGTATTCTATTTGATTTTATAGTACGAATATGCTGCGCATGCGATCATGCATGAATCTAGTCGAATTGAATGAATATTTAGAATCTGTTTTCATTGCAGTGCCATGCATGACCATAGACAACGTACGAATATTCACGAGTTCATACTAAAGTTTAGAGAACAGAACCAACCTTCTCAGAGAAACGATATGGCATGATGTAGTGTTAATAAGATTGTGATTTTGATAATAGCTTGTGATGAGTCAGCGCGCTGCCTGTTTGGCCGTTTCGTCGGCCTTTGATTCGCTTCTCTCAATTCAACATTCGTCTCATTGGCTAGTGTAAATGAGAAGAAGTAATAAATAATATAGATTTTGATAATAGATTAGTGTTATATATACAACATCTTCACTGACGTGCTCCTGCGTCCGCACTGCCCAATTACCCCAGCATCTAAATACGTGCACGTACGGATGTCAGTTGAAATTATGACTATGATGATTTCGGCCTACTTCTCCGTGAGGGAAAGTTGCAGCACTTCCTCAAGCATCCGCTGTTCCTCGATGCGCTCCTGCTCCTCACGCAGGCGTTGCTCTTCGGAGAGCGCGATTGCTCGATGGATGTCGGCGTCCAGGTCGGGCGACGAGTCCAAGTTGAACGGAAGGTCGTCATTGTTTTGGTATATTGCAAGACTAGCCTGTATTGCTCTAAAACATTCACATCTAGCTGTAAGTACAATTGGCCGAGCACACTAATTGAAGCAGCGACAAATGCGAATACGAATCCAATTTACATCGGAAGCCAACCTTACGTCGGTTCGCTCTTCCTGGGAAACAGCAGTTTATTTTGTGCGACCACACTTCGCGAACGTACCTTTGCAGTTGGCGCTCCTCTTCGCCGGCTAGATTCGGCGTTGAGGGGCGCGACGGTTTCTTTGCCTTTAGCGCCTCCCAGATGTCGACCACCTCCTTCTCGGTGCCAGCGTCGATTAAGCTCTGTTGGATTGCAAACTGCAGCAGGTCATCTTCCTCCTCCAGGCTGTACTGCCGGCGTTCCTCCAAGCCGACTGCAAATAAGTATGATGAATACCGAATGAATGCCGCGACGATGCTAATGTTATGTTTGAAATAAGAAAATGCCAAGTGAAACAAAACACATAATCCGTGTAGTTACCATTACCAAGCTGGGCGTATCCTGGTGGAATTTGAAACAAAACGTCGTCGAGAACGCATGTAAGGCGATCCTCCTCCTCGAGTTGAGTCACATAGTTGACAGCGGCGTCCATTCCAAAGATGTTTCCGAATGTAATCCGAGCATTCAGGACGTGGAACAGCGGAATTTCTAGAAATCAAACATGATATTTGTAGCAATAGTCTTTGGCGTCTGCTCATTGCCGATAACACACCTATTTTGACAGGAAAACCTGCTGGCAGTTGCATTTGTATAAAATTACGCAATTTGGCAAAATGTGAGCTAGATATCGCCATCAAATCGACGATCGGAAGAATTTGCTCGGGCAACGAGAGCGGATAGTTCTCGGAGAGCCAGAGTGTGGCTTTGAATTTTTGCACACGCGCGCTCACTTCCTTCGGGCGGCCGATGTCGCGTCCGTGCAGGTCCACGTCGGGATCGAAATACTCCTCGGGAGTAATGTTGCATGGATTGCCGGTCGTAGGGCTCTCCTCATTCTGCAGCAACGCCGCCGCCTGGTCGTCGTCGATGTCAGCAATGCCGAGGAAGTTGTGCAGCGGCGTCTTCGGGCTCTTGGAGCGCGCGATCGCCTTGTCTGTCTCGGTGAGGTGCTCAGTGCGCGTCTTCGTCACTAGTTCGACGTTGCTGGCACCGAACACCTTGCATTCGTGCCCATTGACGACTTCCATCTTGTCGGAGCGCCAGCCCCACACGCCAGCCTTATTGCGCTCGAAGCTGATCTTGTCGGTGTCGACGTACGTGGTGACAATGGGTGTGGTGAGTCGCTGCGAGAGCGATTCCTCCGACGGCACGAATATGCCCTGCGCCTCCTCCGGGGTGCGCATCTGCTCGGAGTACACCTGGCGCGCCTCATGGTCGATCTCCATCATCGTCGCGCCACCATCTGCATTAGAGTAGAAACAAGGTTAGCAACGAATGCGCCCGACTATTGCTAGCCATGTGAAAGCACAACGAGCGATCTCTACGCTGGTTTACCGAAAGACGCGAGCGAAAAGATGTAACTGCGACGCCCTCGGATTGCTTCACATATTTGAATGGCTGCGTTCCGATCACAGAGCAGTTCATTAACATCTCGCAGAAAGCATAGAGCGCTTGCTTGTGTTACCTTGGCCTTGAAAGATATAGCTCCTGTTTCCTCGCTGCCAGCTGGAATGGTCAAAGCCCAAAAGGGTGGTGTCTATACGGACATTCGATCCTCGCTTGTACACTTTATACGTATCGCTTGGGCACATTCGTGACACCAACGGCACTGAAAACAGACGGTTTGATAATATCAGCATTACAATGATTGAATACAATCGGGCATACCCCAGCTGGTGAATTCCCACTTCATTTCCACGTAGAAATCGGGCGCGTCTTTCAATTTCTGCAACAATTCAGGTATGCCTGCCATCCTGTTTGAATACCTTTGGAAGTCTCTACTCTGTAGCACCATTTGAAGAAGTACTGGGTCTCCTGTTGAGACTGCTTCCTGCACCACTGCATTGTAAAACATTACTGATAGTATCACATTTCTAAACATTGTGATTCAGTTGCCGCCAATAAACACAAACAGGACATGCATATGCATTTCAGTGATATGATAATGCATGTTATCTGGTGACTAATGTGAAACCAGAGCCAATATGCAACTGACACATACCTGTCCACCCATCGGGATTCTCAAAATTCACATTGGCATCAAAATTCAGGAGGACACGTACGCTATCCAGGTGCCCCAATGTGACGGCCAGCATCAGGGGCGTCCGGCCACGATTGTCGGATTTTTCCAATTCCAACTAAAATCAATTAGGAGTATATTAGAAGCGAGCATAACAAACTGATTCCGGCCGCAGTAAATGGCATTACGACCGGTCTAAGGTTTCGCTCTTGCTAGCGAAACCAGGTAATTATCTGGCTTCACCAACCACTGAACTGTAATTGCGCTAATTGCTAATTAAGTTGTCAGCGAGATGTATCACACGCAACGTACAATTAATAACGTACGGTTGGATGAAGTGCGATTAGTGCAAAACGCTTCCTTCGTTTTCGATTAGACGCTGCTCAAGCGATACCTGCAAACATCTAGGACATAATTTGGCATCATTTATTTACTTTATTTTGGCGAAGTTCCTCCTCCAGGTGCTTGTAGTCGTTGTGCCAGACATGCCAATGCAGTGGATATTCTCGCTTGATGTACTCCAAGCCAACCATTGTTCAGCTGCGCTTGCCACTATGCACGTTCGTTAATTCATCATAAAGTATTAGTTATTCTAAAATCATGAACAAAAAAGAATTATAAAACTTAGCAGCACAACTAGAGATTTGACACTCGGCGAAATTCTGCACTGTTTTGACGTTTCAGCATTGCTCGACCGGGTCCGTTCGTATACACTCGTGAGGCGCCCGAAACGTCACGAGCAACAGTGGCATATTAGCAAATTCAATTTACCTTTTATTTTTCTTTTCTGTTCTCTAACAATAATAAAACCTACAGATGAGTGCAATCAAATATAAATCAGTTATGTTATAAAATTTATTTCACTGCATTCCTTACAAATATTCCCTTCAATCTCAGATCTCTTATGATCAATATATTCTACTTACGTTTCTTTCCTGACTGTACTGTTACAGCTGGAGGAGGGGCTGCATATACCCTTTGTGAATGTTTATTAATATAATAAAGGGCAACAATGGAAAATAGCAGACTGAAATAAATAATTATGACTATGAAAATTATTCCTAATTAATTGGCTGAAGCCTTACCATGTTGTTGCAGAAACCCTGTGCACAGTTCCAGCACAAATTGTAGACAATGTGAGGCAAAATCCAACTGTATAGAACCATAACATTTCAGAAGAATTGCCATTTAAAAAAACCATACAAGATACTCACTTTCTGGAAACAATTTCACTTGCATTGATTTCCCAAAAACCATTTGCTCCAGATTGCCACAGGCAGTAATTAAGAAGACAAAAAATAAGGATCCAAAATATCCACCCAAAATTGTGTGCAGTTGAGAAGAATTCAACCAAGGCTTGTACATTTGCATGCCGGAAAATATTAAAATGGCGCTAATCAAGGCCAGTACAAACGATGTTCCGCTGGACGAAGCTAAAATAATTATAAAATTAGATTAAATATACCAAGAAAATAGTTGATTTACCCATTATTTTGCCGGAAAATGTTGTGTCGACAAACCCAATTCTCGTCAAGGTCGCTTCTTGCGGGGTTGCCAATCTACTTGATGGCATTTTTAGTATTTCAAAATTAACAACTTTATAATTATAAATTGCAAAAGTTTGAGTACAGTCTTCCCAATTATTATTTCAATTCAATATAATCTAGATACCTATGAAATGAGGTTGCCATGTGAGTATAATAACTTGTTTACAAATCATTGCTATTCAAAGTATAATCCAAATCATTAGTCTCATACATACTTCTAGACAAAAATCTACAATTGATCAATACACAGCGAAATCAAGCAGCAGTAAATTAGCAACCAACGAAAATGGAAATATATAATCACCATAAATTAGAAGATACTGCAACGGAATCTGAACAAATAGTGGATGTGGACGAGCTTGTATTCCTCGTGAAAATGTACCTGTTATATCAATAAGTATGAGCGAAACTAAGAACTATTGCTATCGAATAACTATAAATTATAAATTTGGAACTAATGTCCATGTTTCATAATGTCAAATAAATGTTTATAACCAGCAATTACATTTCTGCTTTGCACCACGGCCAAAATCATACAGGGAATAATAATACGAATTACTCCCTCCACGAGGCGCTTCAAATGATGTTTCAATAATTGCCGTAAGAGCGCGCTGTGATGTCAACATCACTTTGGCAATGTTGCTTCCAAATTTCAGAAATGAATGAAAACATTTCGATTTTTAGATCCGATGGTTTATATTGCATTATATTGTAATAAAACGAAAATTATCTTGTCTTTGTTGTTATCAACACGTGAAGGAAATATTGCGAACGTTATTCCCTCCTCAGACCATATGTTTAGTTGGCTCTGCTGGTAGCCATTTTAGCTGATCGCGTCGACTGTTTATTAGCTTCCTGTCCGCAACGTGCTGCTTTCCGAAGACTGTGATCTCGGGCTTTGTTATCGTTGTTCATGAACATCTGTGTGTATAATATCTGTAAATTAATATGCCAAGACCGCGCTCCAAATACTATCACGATGGTACGCATTTTCACGAGGTTGAAGTCCAGTATGTAAACATTACGTTCCTTTTCAGATACCGCATCGAAACGTCGTGTAAGCTTCAAACCAACACGAGGAGGCAATAATCATCGCACTGTTAATTTGGCACATCTGGACCAATATGAAGGGACCGGCATCGACATCAGTAGTTTCGGGGCTCGCAATCCACGTAAATTTGAAAGGAATAAGCATACACATCGGGCTGGTTCGCCAGCTCCTAGGAGGCAATGGGTGAATAGTCCTATGGGATGGTATCGAATACATGTAAGTGGCTGCATAGTGTGCATGACAAGATGATTGATCAATTGGTGACATGTTTCAGTTGCCATTTGGTGGAAAATATGAAAAAGCATTTATTTTGAGGAAAATACTAGAGAAGGTTTCTCCACTTCCATTCATTCCACATGCAGTAAGTATTAGAACTTGTGATGCAATTGTAACTACTAATGCATAACTTACAATTTAGTGGACTACCCAAGGCAGATCTGTCAGTTTTTACATTGATGATAATAAGACTGCTGAGAAACTAAACAGTATAAACAAGGAAATAGACACGGCTGATGGATTTACGCTTATCATACGCGTGCGAGCTGAATTGCCAAACGTCGAGGTAACTACGCCATTGAAAGAACGAATGAAGCAGGTGATGGCCAAGCGGTATAATCCGATAACGAAAGCATTGGAGCTATCGCGATTTCACGATGATCCAGACCTCGAAGGTCACTTTTGCCCGCTATTCAAGCCGGAAATCAGTCTGGCTGCAATCAATATTATCGCCGAAAATATTCCCGAATTGGAAGCAATAAATTTGTCCGATAATAACATACAAGTGTTATCACATTTGAAAGGCTTAGACAAGAAATTACCTAACTTGAAAATTCTACACATTGGACGCAATAAGGTAGGTTTTGTTGTCGAGCAATTAAGCGACACTAATGATGATAATGTACTTGTTCCAGATTCAAAGCATGAATCAGTTCAATGCTCTATGCGGCATGCCTATAACCGAACTTGTTTTGGATGGAAACCCCGTGTGCGATTACTTCTTATCCCAATCGATTTACATAAGGTAACACAAAACATATCTAAGGTTTTGAATTATAGCGAATGCCGATGAAAGGTTGGTAAGCTAGAGCCAATGTAGTGGCAGCAGACTGTCACCTACTAGGGCTGGTAAACAATCTGTCGATATTCATGAACAACACAGAATGAAACCTTCTATGCAAGATATTTAACGAGTCTTGATTGATTTCTGCATGTTATAAAGTGAATCTTGCATGGAAGACTTTCAATGTTGTATAAACAACTATTACAACTTAGCATAGCAATCCGGGGTGGGTAAGCAATGTAGAAGTTGATTTGACCATGAGTTACTAACAGTTATCAGTAATGCAAATTCATATTTACCAATTTGCAAATTCCTTAAACATTGTCATTATCACGAGACTTCATTCCAAAAGGCAAAACTAATTAAAGATGCAAGCTAAATGACGAAGACTACTTGTCATGGAAGGAAATCTTCTTGGTTTTTTCAAACACAAAGTTAATAAAAAAGAATGAAAAGAGGGCCAAGCAAAAAATAAGAAAAAAAAAACAAAAATATATTCATGCATGCCATTCTGTTGACGAAAGATGCTTAAACTCTTCGATTAATATTGTTGGTTCGTACGTGGCTTGCTCTCCGAAGCCTACTACATATCCCATACCCAATGACAAAATTGTACATAGTGGCACGCACAGTAATGTATACGATGCTTACTGATGCAAGGTGTCGATTCCATTCACCCTAATGCCACGTAAGTGGCGCGACTTGTTCAGATCAAATTGCCCTGTTCTTCAGGGCAAATGTGCCGCAAGGGTCGTAAATGCTGTTGAGTTATCGATATGTAACTCTATCAGTCGCAGTACGACGGAGACGAATGTGGCTTGAGTGAATGTACAAGTGCACTCTCCTGGTACATCATCACTGTAAGGTGGTTGTCTCCAGTGCGAGCTCGTAGATAAAATCTTGGCCAAACTGCTTTAATGCATATTTAAATATCCCGAAGACTTCCAAATGTCCGTATCTACCTAGCTCAATCCATGAAGAATACAGAGGGCAAACCAGCGGTAAATTTCTAAGATACAAGGACAAATAATATAAGTACGTCAACAACATGGCACGTACAAAAAAAATAAAAGAAAAAAATATAAGAAGAAAAAAATACCAATAAAAAGAGAAACCCCAAAACAATAAAAAAAATTAAGAAGATTTTGAACAACTTTTTGCAAAACTTCAAATGGCAACTGCATTTTTAATAAGTATAAATAGAAAAGTTATAAACTGATGGTGAACAGTTGAAGTCTCATGATACATAAAGTATCAATCAACTATGAAAAGATGTGAAAGTAAGGATTTTGCATTACTGATTTAAATATGAGTGGAAAATTCGTAACAAATGAATATTGATTGAATATTAACCCAAAGGAACTGGCCATTGCGAGCATTCGCGTAATTTTAATGTTTTTTCAACAGTGACTGCCGTGATCGTTTCCCTAAACTGCAGAAATTGGTGAGTACCGTATTGTTGCGTATAACAGTCAACTGAACGACAATGCAATCATTTTCAGGATGGAGTGGATTTACCGCCGGTGATTTCGTTCGACATTGAAGAAAATGCACTACCCCCAATCAAACAAACATTCCTCTGCAACCAGGAGGGCCAAGGCATCGTGCGGCAGTTCCTCGAGCAGTACATTCAAATCATGGACAGCGATAATCGGCAACCGCTGCTGCACGCCTATCATGAGAGCGCACTCTTCTCGCTGACCACCGCGAACCAGTGGAATAAGAGCAATAACGCCACGCTGAGTTGGTACAATTCGGATAATCGCAACTTGGACCAAGTGCGCGATCCGGAGCGTCGCCGCAAGCTGCTCAAGCAGGGCAATCTCGCGGTGGTCGCGTTTCTGCAGGAGATGCCCCAAACGAAACATGATATGCGCAGCCTCACCGTGGATTTAACCCTCTTCACGGTATGTTATTACTGAACTAGTAATGCAAATTATGTTATTAATGATTTTCACTTACAGCCCCAAATGCTGATCATGAACGTGTCGGGCCTCTTCAAGGAGGTGAAAGCCGGCAAGCGCTTCTCGCCAGTTCGCCATTTCTTTAGGACGTTCGTCATCGTGCCCGCAGGAGCTGGCTTTTGCATAGTCAACGAAGAATTGCACGTGACAAATGCCACCAAGGAACAACAGGACGTAAGTACAAGCTGAAAATAAAGTAGAAATTAGTGATTGTAATTGTTGGTGTTTTGTGTTAATATACAAAATAGGTCGCCTTCAAGTCTGTTCCGGAGACGACAACCACGCCATCCACGTCGGCTGCACCAGCTGTTGCATCACCAGTTGCTGCTGCACCTGCACCAGGCCAACCTACAAATCAACTGCAGCAAGAGTACGTCCTTCAGGTGTCCAAACAAACCGGCATGAATTTGAAATGGTCGCAACGGTACGTATGATTCCACGAAGCGTCTTGATTAAACCACTAATCGTGCTGTTCCATCTTGCAGATGCCTGGAAGAGACCAACTGGGACGTGAACCGCGCGATGTTCGCATTCCAAGAGGCACAAGCGAACGGAGCGATACCAAAAGAAGCGTATGAGCCCATCTAGATAAATTTGTCTCTCTACAGAGTGTTTTACTTAATCATGTAACTGCAGTCTTGCGTTTCATTGGATATGATGCATTCAGCAATGGCGAGCAGTTTGATTTTCTTTTTTCATATATATTATTTATATCATTGTATGAATAATACGACGCTGATTTCCTTTATATTTACAATATAAGTTATTGCAAACGTTTATGGTGTATGTATTCAGTGCAGTCGATGTTGCCACGGCGCGTTGTCTCTGGCGTTTAGCGAAATATACAAAATATATATTTGATAACAAAACGGTCGAAATTATATGCCTCCTCATGTTTTGTCACGCTCGAAGAAGTCGGCTTCGATCGCATGCGCTGCTTGCGGTGCGCGCTCACCACCCCCGCCGATTATGTGTTTATTCGCGCTGGTAGCGGCAGCGTTGGCGGCATCCATTCTGCCTCCGAGTGTGCAGTCCAGTGCTACTAGCCGGCCCCGCAGCAACCCCCGCATTCTCCATCAGCGCTGCGAGCACAGGGAAGATGAACGCGACCGCTTGCCGTGCCAGACAACGCTGAGCGGGGGCGAGAAGAGAACGAGTCCACTCGACGGCGCGGCTTGATGATCGTCTAATTGCTAAAGAGGTAAGTGCGTTGCACGTCCACTTGCACCCGTAAATTGCACACGCACGCCGACGCGACGTTCGCTTTGTTCTGGTGTCATGCACTTCAAATGCCGTAAACGCAATGATGATTGAATCGCAGCCTAATCAGCGTCCTGATTAACTTAATTACGCCGCTCACAAGGGCGCGTGGAGCGCGGCCGGGGGGTAATGCATGCTTGCGAGCGTTCTTAATGTGCAATTCGTGTTGAGATACTTGTAGCTTCCCACGTCTTAAAGGGGGAATTCTGTCGGCATAAATTACCCCATTAGTGCGTGCCAGCTCGGCGGGGAATCGCAGTGCAGTTGCGTCGCTATGCGGCCGCCGCCGCCGCCGCGATATTTCGGGGGTGGCACGCAATGTGTTGCACGCACGTACGGCTAACGCATGTTCGAGGGGGGAATGGCTCGCGGGCCAGTCGCGATAAATTATCTCCCATGTTCGACGCATCGCCAGCGTCCCGACCGGCAAGAAAAAAGGAAAACTATTCGGCCAGGCGCAGGCAGCCACGAGCTAATACAATAACAAATGTCTTGGAAAATAAGCGAAAATCGCGCCGCGTGCCGAGAACTCGCGCGGCGTGCCAACATGCGGCGAAAGCGCCGCCAAAATGCGAGCGCAAAAACGGCGGCTATCGTTTAAGTCCAACGCACTATGGGGGGCCATCAATCTTATCCGATATAACTGATAGCGTGCAAGAGATACATAGAGCAACTTGCGATGCGAAGTAAACGTCGCGCGCGTTGGCTGAACGCGCTCGCAAACCCCAGGCAATATGAACGCGGAAAGAAATGTGCGAAGAGCGAGCGTCTGCCTTGGAGGCGGCGCGGATGGCAGGAGGTAGGCGAGATTGTTTGGAGGAAAATATGGTAAGCGGCGAGACGTGGGCCGACCCCTCAAATTCCGGCCATTTCGGAAACGCGCGCGCGTTTTCAATAAAATAAAGTATCAATCTTTGCGGGCCGATTGGTTTTAATATAACTTTTCTATGGTATTGCGCTGCCGCCGCCGCCGCCGGCCGGGATTTGGAAAACGATTGTCCCCCGCCCCATCCGCTGCCGCCCGGCCAAACCACCGCCACCCACACAACGCGCAATGTTTCCCGCTGGAATAATTGTAGCTTGGCAAGTATAAATCATCGCATGGCTGCGGAATATCCGGCAGAAAAGTGAGCCGAATTCATTAGAGCGGCGGCGGCAGCGCACGGACCGCCGACGAGCCTGGGGGAGGGTGGCTGGCGCTCAATTGTACAGCGTTTTCCAATTTGCAAGCACAATTCGAAAATGCGAACGGCGCACTCGCCACGTATGCACGCGCGGTGCGAAACAATGGCCGGCGCAACTTCTTAGCGCCAGCTGGGAAACGTTGTCATGCTCGCGAGAAAAGCGTCGTTGCGATACAGGCCGGAAAACTCTCGAATGCGCCTCTAACGATGTTCGGCGAACAGCGCGCAATTGTGGGCGAATGGCGAAAAGCCTCAGCTTTGCAATAAACTCTGTGCGCCAAATAGGTACGCATACATTTGTCCGCTTCAATAGCATTGACGTGGTGCGTGTATTCGGCTCGTTCGTTCGCCCACCCCCGCTGCCAATAGCGTACACGGGGCAGCAGTTATAACTTATGTTCCTCATGCTTGTTGCGATACGTTATGTCTATTAAGAAAATTGTAGACGTACATGCGATGGAATAACTAAGCGTGGTGTTTTTTACGACGTCCGAGCGCACCGAAATTCATTGTTTCGTGGGGGCGGCGGTCTATCTTGGTTGTACATCGAAGATTCACATTGAATTGCGTTTTGGGTGGATGACTTGATTAACGCACCAATCGCCCCCAAGCCGTGTTTCACGCGGCTCAAAATCCCGGTCGTCAATGTCTGATGTAGTTTTGATTATGGCTAATTGAAGCGACAATTTATTATTCATTCACTGCTAATGTAGCACCGCATTGTTCGAACGCTCGCACAAAAATAGAACGCGCATTAACAGCGAGTTATCGTATTTCATAAAGTCGAAAAAAGCGCTCATTACACACAAATCACTCGGCCGGCCAACTCTTGCAGATAACGCGAATCATCAAGCCCCCCGCGGGGCGAACGCTAAATGAAAATTCGATACACAATGTCGGACGTCAGCGCGAGCGCGTCCGGAAAAACAATTTCGCACGAATTTGATTGATTGCTAATCAAACCTTGCCGCCATCCCCGCAGGCTCGTACATGCAGAGATTATTTAGGGTTTGCCCACCTCGCGTAGGGCGTAAGGCGGCCGGGGTCGTGCTCCCCGGACACGTATAAATTGCAGCATTTACATTTTATGCCCGCGCTGTTTTTTATTTCCAGAAAGGGTCGCTTGTGGGCTGCTGCCGATCAAAATGCAGCAGGCCGTGTCCGCGCACAGCCTCCGGCTTCTCCTGCTGCTCGTCACGTACGTCGGCACGTCGCTGCTGCGTCCGGAGGATGAGCGCCCGCCAACGGCGACGGCGGCGACGGCGGCTGTTGGGGCGTCCAGAGGGACGGCGTGCAAAAAATCCGAATTTCAATGCGGCGAAAGCGGGCAGTGCGTCGGCATCGAGCGCTACTGCAATGGTGCGTCCGACTGCGAGAATAATGCGGACGAGCCGCCCGATTGTACATGTAAGTCATTCTCATTTGTTCCCCCCGAAACAACCCGACACTTCCGAAACGATCCCTCGACGGCATTGCACGATAGTCCAGCAGCGAAGAAAGTTAAAAACTCTTCGAGAGCGCGTTTATCGTCGCATTAAATAGTAAAATATCGAATGAGCGCCGGGGGGCAGACTGGGGACGGTTGGAGCCGGCCAGCCGGAATGCACGGCGCGTTTATCGCGAAGAAAGTTTGTCGTGTTTCGTGCCGGCATGCGAAACAAACGCATTGTACGTCTTCCATCCGTGCGGTCGCAGGGAACGCGTGCGTGCATCGTACGAAATTCCACCCCTCAGGGCTGGATGCATGCGGGGGCGATGGCGTTGTCGAAGCGGGCGGTTCGAGGGAAAAGTATTTAGATGAAATTTGCGCAAATTCCCCGGACGTTTAGATGCGCCGCACGCTTGTACGCTGGAAGTCGATGCATGGGGCACACACAGCAAGGCAGTCGACATCCTGACGTCGTTATCTTCCACCGGGGGCTTGTTGTGTGCGCCCAGAACCTTTTGTCTACCTCCCCATCGAAGGGCGGCTCGCGTTTTGCTGGAGTGGGACGCAGCTTCGAGGTGCCTATTCACGAAGACAGGAGGAAGACGAATGGCGAGAGGAAGAGGGAACCCGGATCGTCAACTCTCAAGAAGCAGTCGCCAGTAGAGCAGCATTGTATTTTATGAATTGAAATGGAATGAAATGAGATAGTCATGCATGCCCTGTCATCTATTTCTATGCATATTCAGTCGCAATCGAACGAACCGAGCAACACGCTCACGTCGGCCCACAATTCGCAACAATTGCTGATGAGCCCGCATTCACCATGTGTGTATACGACTTGCTATGCGGTCGGAAAACGCGCGCGCGAAGATGTGCGTGTGTGGGTGGGTGGGTGCACCCGCGGAAAAATGAAAACACTCATCATTTGTTTCCCGGCACGCGCTGCAATAGCGAGAGGCTGTTGTTGAAGCGCGTTGAGCGATGGTGTCGCGCTTGCTTGCCTCGCAACACTTTTCCTGAATGCCGCCACCGCCGCCACCGCCGCCGCCGCCAACACGAACGAGCGTTACGCGTGTGTTCCTGACAAGGGATTGTCTGGCGCTCTTTTGTTTCGGGCTGTTCGCGAGTTTATTAATATTGCCCGCGCATAAATCAATGGCGCAAACTATTAGCCAGCCGCAGGGAATGGCGCACACCACGTCGATCTGCCCCCCATGCCGTTGTTCGTTGATGCTTCCGCTGATGGCGCGACGCGAAATTGAAAGGCTTCATTTGCGGCGAACGCATGCGAACTTTTTTCCGTATTCCGGCAGCGACATGCCGAGCTAACGAAGGCAACAGCATCGCGATCAAGCAAAGCCGCGGCGCGTCTCGCTGGTGGGCGGCGAAAAAGTCATTCGGTATTCAGGCGGCGTCGCGCAACGTTAAGTAGGAATGAAGTACGCCGAAAAGCGCGTGCGATGCAGGATGTTTCCCCGGCGGTGGAAAACTGACGTCGCCACACTTGTAATTGTACGCCCCCCGTGCTCCCGTGCTGGGCGCCATCGTCGGCGGCAGCGGCGCTTCGAGAGCATAATTTCAAATATTTCATTTGCATTCATAACGCGCCCATCCGACCGTGATGGTGAAATTTACTGAGCGTGCCCGCCGCGTCCGTGGGCGAATGCGTGTTTACGCCGTACCGCGCCACGAAAATTGCGTCGATGGAATTAAAATTTGGAGCGAAGGGCCGCGCGAATGCACTCTGCACCCCGAATTATGCATCCGTGTCCCGGAGCGTTGGCGCTGCGGAAATTGCCGTTAATTTAGCTCATTAATTATATGGTCGGGTCACGATCGGCGGCGGTGGTGGCGGCGGCGGCCGATGCGGCCAAATAGTCACGCATCAATTATTCAATTACACATCGGCGCTAACAATAGCGCGAATCCAAGTACAACGAAACGTGGCCTACAATTTCGACTCGCCCTCGAACGCCCGCCCCCATGCGAGCGCGCAAAGTCAATCTAATTTATCCGCATTAATAATTTGAGCAACATCATTATCCTCATTGTTCTTCATTAATCCGAAAGCTGTTTGATAATTATAATATCGTCGTCATTCTATTATCTCGGCGACCTTCCGCCGCCCGAGAGGGTCCTCGGATGCCCCTTTCGCATCCAGCCCGCGTGCTCGACTATTATGGATGGACCCCCACGAGGATAAGGCCGCGTCAACCGTAATACATTCCATTGCATTTCATTTCCCCTCGGCGATGATATACGATTCCACGGTCTGGAGGCTTATAAATTATTATCGGCGGCGTTGGTGGAAAAATCCAGAAGGAGCGTGCGCATAGTCCCCGGCCCCATTCGCCCATTTCAAGCAACATGACACAATGGCTGGCCAGATGCCGACTGCCCTTATCGCAAACTTGTTAATTTGAATAGATTACGCTCGTGTCTCGTAAGTGACGCAGATTATTCCCCAGCGGCCCGATATGAATACGGGGAGTTGCGCCACATTGTAGATAGTTCGTTCGGGACGCGCAGTGCGGCGAGAAGGAGACGAGATCCATAGCGATTGCTGAATGCGCTGCTTTCATTAGTCCACGGCCTAATTAATCGCGTACAAAACCCATACCCAGCCAGGTAGGCAGCATGCACGTGGTGCAGCTGGAGGAAACGAGACGCAGTACAACGCCGGGGGCGGCATGGAGGCTACTGTCCTCTCCTCTCGAGCCCCAGCAGACAAAACTGTCCAATTCGCCATCTAGTCGCCCCCTCAATACATGTGTTTCGGAATATAAACTCGCATCGCGCACTGATACAATACGCCAACTAGATCCGCCCCCGTTCGGCTATTCAGCGAAGAGCTCTGTCTCTTGTTACGCGGGACAGCTCGAATGCGCCGGCAAAATTCCGCTTGCTGAAGCAATTTTCTGACCAATTCAACTCGGCTTCCAGGCGGCACACAATGACTACGCTAAAGATAACGATAAACTAACAACAATTAAGTGTGTGTGTGAGGTTGAGGGCGGCGGGTTTTGTTCATTCTGTTTTCTATAAATAACAAGCTCTTGTTGCGGACATCTGGGTTTGTTTGGCTTATGCACGAGATTACTTGCAAGGCTTTCGAGAGCTCAGTAGAAACCCGGTACAAGAATTTCCCATCAAATCGCGGTAGGCAACAATACGGAAATGCAATACGATCGATAATGAGTTTACTTATTATTAGACAATTTTTAAGTCAATTCGCGCAATTCGATAAGTTATTCGCGAGGCGATTCAAAGAATTTTATGCACGCTGCATGTCGTTTAGCCCGTTGGCGGCTGGGATGGGAACGGCAATAGCAACACAGGGACTCGTACTCAATAAACTGAGCCGGGCAAGTAAATAAATCCTAACTAAATAGGTAATTAGAAAGTTTCGTCTTAACTGCGTTACTGTGGTATTACTGGCGGCGTTCGAGGCAGCGCGAGGGAAGAGGCAGGCGGCAGTCTTCGCATGCCTCCTGCCCGACGACCGCCCCTGGAAAGAAGGCAAACTTTCCGCTCGGCAGCAGTTTGCGCGACTTCCAAACTGAAACAATTAATACCCAGCAAGCCGGTGCGGCTCGCTAACCGGTTTGAACCTTTGCCGCACTCGCCGCTCGTGTGGGTGCGCGTCCGTGTGTCGAGTTTCCGTGCTTTATGATGTTTAACTTAATAAAAGTTTTAGTCGGTTATTATTATCCGGGAGTCGGTCTTTAGTCACTTTGCCGAAGTCGAAGGCGGCGCTGGCGCGATCGCGAACTTCATCAGCGCGTTGATGGTGTCGAAAAATGTGTGCACTTTCAGTGCAGAAGGTGTGGGACGCGCGCGTGGTGACATCGCCCCAGGAGTTCGCGGCGAAAAGCGCTGAAGTCGCCAATGGGGACGGAGTCACGAAGCTGTCAGCGGACGGCGTCGTTCTTTCATGCGGTTTAACGAGATAATCGCCCTTTCAGGCCGGGGTGGACGCGGATGAAAATTGAAACGTGTTCAACTTTGGGGATCGTTGATGTTAACATGCTCGGGTTGTTCCCCAAAGGGGTGTCGGCCGCATTCGATTTCACAGCCACTTTCGAGTCGCGTACAATTGCGCGTTTAAATCAAGCAAATGCATGCCCGCGTTTTTCCTCTTTGCAAGAGCGCCGTTCGCTCCCTCGTTCCCATTCCGTCCCATCTACACGATTCTCCCTGGAAGCGCTCGCGCTTAAACATTGTTGACATCGGAGGCAATGACTTTAACCAGCCATCCGGACGAAGTGGAGCGGAAATGCTTTCTAAACACTTGAATTATTGAAAGTTTTACTTTTATGAACGGCGGTAAAGCCGTTTGCGCCTCCGCGCCCCGCTTCACCCGACCGACGATGGCGGGTAGCGGTGGCCGCCTCCACCCACACACACCACACACCCCCCAACCACCTCCTCTCCACCGTTTGCCGCCACTCAAGCGCAAGCATAAAACAACATTAATTTGCAGTGTGCAATCGAACGTACTTCGGCGAAGTCGGCCGCACATACGAATTGGAAATCAAGCGTCCGGAAGAATTACAGTTGCCGTTCCTCTGCTACTTGAATTTCACGGCGGCGGGCAAGTCGCTCGGCGAGCTGGTGCAAGTAAGTGGGCGCGCGCACGCCTCGCAGATAAATTGCTTTGATGTAATTGCCGCGCGCCTGAATATTGCATGTTTGCTTAGCTGGCAATCTACTATTCGGTGCCGCCGCTGCCGCCGCCGTCGCTGTCGGCTGGCGCGTCCAGCAGCCGACTGATGCGCCCCGCACTTCTTCTGCTTGCAGCTGAGCTTCGAATCGTTCTCGGTGGGCACGTTCGAGTCGTTCACGTCGGAGGGCTGCCCCGACGGCTACATCTCCATCGCCGAGGGGAGTCGCCCGCCGCAGGGTGGCCGGTGGTGCGGCAGCTCGTGGGGCTACACCGTCTACTACAGCGAGACGCCGAGCATCAACCTGACGCTCGATCTCACCAGGCTGCCGCAACAGGTACAGTAGTGGTCGTCTTGGGGGTTGGTTTCCGGCTCGCTGTGCGCTCGCCGCAAGTGCACTGCCGCCCCCACTTATGGTTCCAATTAGCCGGCCCCATCGAGGCGCATCCACATATTCCCCGAGCACTCTCCACTCTGAAAGCCGCCTCCAACCCCAGATCTCATCAAATGACCAGCACGACTACCATTCTGTTTTCGCTTGCAGCATCAGAACGGTTTTGAATTCAAGCTGTCCTACAAGTTCCTACGGCTGAGCGATGCGCGTATCCGCTATGGAAACGCGACGCAGCGTTCCTACCGGGGAAAGCTGCACGCGGGTACCTACTGTGACCGCCTGCTCGAGGGCTGCAGCAAGCGACCCTGCCGCATCCAGTCGCCCAATTATCCGGGCATCTATCCCCGGAATCTGACGTGCAGCTACCGCGTGCGAGATAAGTCAGCGCCGCCGGAAAAGCACGCGCTTATCGCCGTGCGGCAGGCGCACTACAACCACAAGGACCACCAGGTGACCAAGTTCGATAACAGCGATCGAGTATTCAGGTGAGGGCTGAAGCGCACACGCGCGTTATCTCAATCGAATGCCTACGGGCCATCATATGCAAATGCCACCCCTTTCGCCCCCGACAATCTGGCTGCACAATATCGCGAGAGGCGGGCGCATTATTTACTCGCGCACACACAATGGTCGAGCGCAACCCCTCCGGCCACGCGCTTCAAGCTTCCACTTCAAGCTCTTCGCAACAAAAGTGTCAATGGCAGGCGAAAAAGAACACGAGAGTGCCCGTTCCGAAACGCGTTTATAGTCGAATTTATGGCGAAAATCAGGGGCGAAATGAAGTCCCCTGCGTGGATCAGACGCGCGCCATTTCCGAATCGCGCTCGCATTTTAGCGCCGCTCAACGCAAGGTACACAACATTGAAAAGAATAACAAAGGGGGAGGAAAGAAAGAGTGCCGTTTTTCGCCGGCCCGTAACTCGCCCACGCTTAAGCTTTTCGATCACATCCGTTATTCATTCCGCAAGGGCATTGAACAGAATGGAGCGAATCGCTCCACTGAGCACCGTTCGAGTGCTAAAAATGGGGAAATATTGCGCTGTTTTAATACCAAATGGAGCGAAATCAAAAGTGTCGACGCTTCCACTTGTTTCTCGTGTTTTTTCTTCCTTCGAAGCAGCGAGCGAAACTGGGGGATGATTAAAAGGCAACTTAAGGAAAAACCACTTCTGTCGGGCAGCTTAGTATGTAGTCAATCAATCGTTTGACATTTGATTGAGATAGGCGGATAAATTAACGACGAACGTGCGTAATCGACTGGGCGAAAAGATTTTAATTATCTCGAAAGTGTTTCTTCCCGTTGGGCGCCCATGGGTCGGGTTGGTGTTCTCTTGACCACCGCCGCTGTAATTTTCAATTTGCAGGATATGGGATCAGTGTAACGTGATGCAGGATTACATCGAGATTCTGGACGGCAGCGAGCCGAACAGCCCGATATTGGCTCATCTCTGCAGCGGCGAAACGGTGCCGGAAATAATTAGTTCCGGGCCCGAGCTGCTTGTTAGATTCCATACGTCTCCATTCGGCAACCCTTTTCATCCGTTGCCGCTCTCCTATTTGCCCGGATTCGAGCTGGAAGTCCAGGTAAATTGCGTGCTCGAAGGCGAATGCCGCGATTGATCCCGCCAACAAACAGGAACCACCCGCCCCCATTGTTCCCCGCACCAGATCTCTATCCGGTGTGCGTTTCTGCGTAGGTCTTCTACGTGAACAAGGCATCGCCTACGTACATCGAGCAGGGCAAGAAGTGCGAATTCCTCGTGTCCACATTCGAGAAGCCGTCCGGCATCGTCGAGAGCCCGCTGCACTCGCTGCCCCCGAACACCACGTGCCACTACCATTTCCGCGGCCACCCCAAGGAGATCGTCTGGATCTCCTTCATCAAGTATCATGTGACGGCCGACCGTATCAGCGAGTACGACAGCGAGTGCGATGTGCAACTTCAACTCTGGGATGGCGACATTAAGACGAAGGCGAACGTCCCGCTCATGGGGCAGTTCTGCAAGGACGACAAGCCGAAGCTGTGCGATCACACCCTGCTGAGTAATTCGTCGCGAACGACGCGGCCGTGCGGCCTCAAGGAAAGCTATGTTTCGTCGGGGTCGGATCTCACGATCGCGCAAACCATCCGCTACGGAAATGTCATGTATCCGGTGAGCTTCGTCCTGCGCTACGAATTCGTCGATTTGTCGCAGGAAGGTGTCCAACTCTCGCTGAACCCGTGCGATCGCATTTTTACGAGTACTTCGGGAAAATTCTATTCGCCACGTATCACCTTCCTCTACGGTCGAGGTGGACAAAAATCGCTAAGCTGCGCGTACCATTTCGAAGGTGGCGAACGGAAGCGACTCTCCATCAACTTTGAGCGCGTGGGTTTCGGACATAAGCATTGTCGTTCGCACTTTGACAACGAGAGCGATCGTTGGAAGTGTTCGCACAACCATCATCGGGATGGGATCGCGCAAATCCACGTGTCGGAATATCCCTGGCAGGGTGTCGAAATCAAACGCGACTGCCTTTGTGGCAACATCAGCGATAGTCTGCACGTGCTCACCAAGACGGGTCGAAAGGTGGTGATCGAATTCGTCATCACCGAGATGAACATCACCGAGGATTACCGCGACTATTACTTTGACGCCACGTACGAGTTCCAGCCGCAGGGCGACCATGGATGTGTTGATCCATGGAAGAGCCGACAATTGAAAGGCTCCAGCGGGGAAATTACCGTGCGCAATAATGATAATGCCAATCAAACAGCGCTCTATTGTACGAATCAACCGTGGCTTATCGAGCCGGAGAATCCGTTCAACAACTACCTCTACCTGAAGATCAAAGGTTTCGAGATGAAGAACGACACCTACTGCGGCACGCGTAACCGCATCCTAGTGCACGCACCGAGTCGTACCGCGACGATGCGCATCATCTGCCCCGACGTGTTTGTTGGCAACGTGGTGGAGCTCTTCTCCGAGGGCTGGACCGTTTATAGCTACAAGCACATGCACGCCAGCCACGCGCGCAGCTTCATCGTCGAGTTCCTGCAGCGCGAGCCGGGCAACTTCGCCGTCAACTGGATCGAGGTGTCCAAGAACCCGGCGCTCACGCTCCAAACGAGCATGTTCATGTTCATGCCGCCCACGTGCCCGCACAGGTAATCGCCGCCGACACCGGCCGCGTTGCTTAACTAACTAGCTGTCTGTTTGCAGTTGTCCGGAACTTGGCGCCTGCATCAGCCCGGAGCTGTGGTGCGACGGCCTGCGGCACTGTCCATCCGGCAGCGACGAGCAGGAAGTGAATTGTTCGATGCACGCCCGACTTCCGCTCACCGTGCTGACGGCCGGTCTGATGCTGATCGGCGCGCTCACCGTCATCATTCTCGCCTCCGGCGCCTCGCTCTGCTTCTGGCGGCATCGCCGACGCGAACAAAAGGACGTGATAGTGTCGGTGACGGAACACACGTTTCTCGAATTCAAGAGCGGCTATTGTTAGTGGCGCTTCCACGTGGCGCGATCAGTCGCCGGCGAATCAATCGCCTCCGAGGTGGAATAACGATCGGCAATGCAGTTGTGATTTTCGATAAGTGAGAAGGCAATATCATCCCTAACGTATTTCCTGAGTTATCGCTTCCAATTTTTAGCGCGCAATAGGAACGTCTCCTGGTTTCTCTCCTAGCTCGTCTGCTGCGAGCGACATTTACGAAGCTCGCTATTAGCCGTTTCGCGAGGGCAGCTCTTCCTATTTTACTATTTGACACGCGCTCAAAACGTAATCATATACGTAGTTGTATGGCATGTGATGCAAGAGGACGAGTGTGGCAGGACGCGCGCGAATGGTCGTATCACCGTAGCCGTGATAATCACACAAGCTGGCTGATATGTGCCATCATCGCGAGATTACGCGTCGCACGTGCAGATTTCAGCATCGTATTCACACGTGCAACGAGGCGCGCATTTGTACAATCAAACCAATTTTATTGACTAAGCATATATCCTAATTCAAATATCCAAGACGTAATTAAGATTAATCATGAATGAAAATATTTACCTAACGCGAGTAGCTGTTAAGGGGATTGTTAATGTTACGCGAGTCAAGTACAAAGAAGCTGATTGGACCGATTTGGGCGGTACTTATAAGGTTCGATTTGTAAACCAAAGTAGCATGTAGCGAGTAAGGTCATCGTTGCGATTCAGGGCGAAGACTGCGTCGATGGCGGCGCCCCAGCAATTTTGTATATGGAGAAAATGATTTTTATCACTTCGAATGGATCATAATCAAGTTGACTAGTAGAGGGTTTGGCTGTAGTGAATGCTACGCGAGGAAATCATGACTGACAATATAAAAAATACAAGTAAGATGATGATGTAATATCTCAAGCATTAACTTGAAATGTATATGAATGAGCATAGAGATTATTTTAGATGTAAGAATTTATCGACTAAGAATGTTTTTATGGAACATGTGGGAATGAAAATAAACTCGTAGATTTTTCCAGCATTTACCCCAATGTTATTGCATCCCATTAGGAATATTTTTTGTTGTATGAAGCGCCATAGGATTGCATTGAAATGTGAAATTATCTGGTTAGTGTCTCCACACTTTCGAGAATATCCTGTTTAGGAAGAAGGGACCTTCTGGCAGGATTTCGTTAGTTCGAACAACTTCATGTAGATGGGGCTTCATGATACAAAATAGTCCACAAATTAATTATTATGAGGTTTCATCATTTCGATTGCTAATGGTATGTTTACGAAGTTACCCATTTTAATCTTATTAGAATTTAATAATAGCCACAACATCCATATTTTGTTTTGTATTAACCACGACTTCTCAAACGTTTATGAAACCAACGATATTTGCTTTTTGCGAATCAGGAATGAAACAAAAACGATTTTATGGGCATATCCCCCTAACAACTCAGCCACTGATGGACGAAACAAGAGTGTTATCAATCATCAACCCATTTTGCAAATTTCGGTATTGCAAAACGCAGCAGATGACTTCATGAAATTTCAATTACTAAGATAATATGCGTAACAATTACATGGCAAACTCCCGGACACAGGTGCTTACGATGAAGAAAACAACGAAAGCGATAAGAAGAAGCAGGGTGTTGCTGTGTTGGCCTCCCGGTGTTCGATTCACACAAGAGTCCGATCCGAAATAAAAATTATGGCAGGCATCCACCTGTTAAAGGAGTGCAGCCACAACCCAGCCAGCCGGTGGTTAGTTTACCTGCCCGATAAACGGCTGGTAAATGCCTAACAAGCCGCAGCGCGCATCCCGTCGACCAGCGCGGACGTGCGTGATGGCTAGAATGCCGGACAATAATCGGTTCGTGCCACGGGCGCACATTGCCTGCCATTCTCTCTTTGGCGACGCATTCGTCGCATTCGCGAGCGGAAAGCGATTCGATCGCGTTATCTAAACAGCCGGCGAAGAGCGGACTTCATTGATTGCATTGTGCACGTACATGCATTTGGGCATGGGCGAATGAATGAGGAATGAGGAGAAGCAGGCGCGATTCGCGCTCGCTTTCTGCTGCCAGATGCGCGCCTCCATGTGTGCTCGCGCGCGCGCGGCCGTCGTGACAAAGAAGGCGAACGAAATGCACAATTTATAATAAACATTGGGGCCGACGACGGAGACGGCGGCCAGGTGGACCACCAACGCGTCGAGCACGTCGCTCAAAATAATTTCATTGCAACCAAGAGGCTCGGCTGGCGTCGAAGACGATGCATGCGCGCGCGATAGTTTTTCGGTTGCATGTAATTGCGCCGTTTTCGAACGTGGTGCGTTCCTGCGCGGGGAACGGTCGTGTATTTCGGGGCGAATGCATGTGCCCCAAAAGGGTCGGCTCTCGTCTGCCGACCGGCAGACCGCCCCGAGGGCGAATGCCACATGAACGCGAACCTGAAGCACCTGTCAGCAGATGATACAGGTGCAAAAGTCGGAAAGATGCGACCCCCGAACGACTCTTCCTCGTCGTGACGGCTGATCCGGCCGAACTGCACGTTGCGGCCGGAGTGTGCAATGCGGCACCTGTTTTAACCGAATTGATGAATCGACCCAATAGCAACAGAAGCACCAGCAGCAACCGCTGGCAATAAGCGACAACAAAAGAAAAGCCGAGAACGGCGAAGACAAAAAAATGTGCAATTTCGAACGTTACAGAAATCGTTGGACTGCTTAATGAATCGATTAGTAAATCATTTCGGCGCTGGGATGGATGCACTTGAGCGGCGTGCATGTGAAATGCCGGATGTTGAATATTGGTTCAACGGTTCGTATTCAAGGAAAACGTGTAATGTAAACGCAGCAATTCCGAAAACATCAAACGGAACTGAGGCGCTGTACTAAAAACGCCTACTCCGCATCGCATAAGCGATCTATCTATCCAGGCGCTCCACGCCAACACAGGCGCACACATTCTGTGCGGTTTGCTCTTCGACATAAACTGGCGGCAATTCCCTGCATCGGTTCATGCCGAACACATTTCACAATTCCTTCGATTCATACACACATGACGGCAGCCAGGCGGCAGTCGGTAGCAGGCGTTGGTGGTATCGGCGATGACACCCATGTTCGAGCTCCAGATGTACGCCCTAATGCTTTCCTTCGGGATCGACATGTTGCATGTGCATGTGTATTAATAGGATCGGCCATCGTACGCGCCTGCAGTGCGCTTACACAATCCCAAACGCGTCGCCTTCCTCCTCCTCTGGATGCGGAGGTACTCTGGGCCGAATGCGAACGCACAAATAAACAATTTCTATTGATGGCGACCTCAAGCGATCAATTGGTCGTATTTTTAGAGGCGCTATGCGTTATCCTCCATCAGGGCCCACATGCGCTTCGTCTTGTCTCCTCGGCGCGCTCAAATTGTTTGCATGCGCCAGAACGAAATGTTTCGAAGTTTCGAAGACGCTGCCATCGAATGCGAAGTGATTGAACATATATCTGAGCAGCAAGACGACGTAGAGGAAAAAAATGCCCACCATCTACAGCAGGCTGGTGTGGTGTAACAAACGCACGGCGGCGTGCAACCGCGTTCATTGCCGGCCATTCAGTCATCGTTATGTCGAGCCGGCCCCGACACGATGCGCTGCAGCATTCGGATGCATCGCATTCCCAGAGAGCGGCGCATCTCGCTTGTGCTGGATGCCGCCTGACCATATAAGCGAGCTACCTCGCGAGTGATTCGGCATTCGGCTGGCGCCAGATGTTGATTTGCGTTGCGGCATTGAGTTGCGCGCCTAGCGCATTGCTGGTCCCAGCAGCAAGACGCTTATGGTCTTAGCCATTCGAATACGATGGGACTCCCGGAGAGCGGGCGAGCATGCTCGCCTAGAAACTGGATGCTTCCTTTCTAGACGCGACGTTTGGGGCTATTGACAATACCACGCAGATAACAAATTGGTTGTCGCCGGGGTCGGGTCGGTTGGTGGCTGGCACTTGCCTCATCCACTTGGCGCATACCCCCGTATCGATGCGGATGTTTTTCTAACGATGACGTGAAGACAAAGATCTGCGGAATTCTTCGCACAGGCGCCAATTGATTTCAGATAACTCTCAAATGTCTTCGAAATCCTCCTCTGTGTGTGCTGGGAGCGCGCAACGACGAGATGCATCCTGGTGCTTCGGTTCGACATCGATTCCCACGTATGCATGGCAAATATTTCAATGCAAAAAATCTGTTTCTATCTAAATCTGTCCGTGGCCTTAACATGTGCAGTTAGATGCTGAACAGATGTTCAAAAGAAGTCGTAAACACTTGTTAGCGTTTTTTCTCTCCCTCTTCTTCTCGAGGAACAATTACGAGCGCCAAAGCAGGAGCACGGACGTCTCGGAAAATGCTAAGCCAACATACAGCGCGTAGGTATCGAATTAAGATTAGCTTATGGTTTGAATGGCGCGTACGTAATATGCACGTGAATTATGTGCAATCGTATGCAATTCGGTTGCATGTTCAGTTGCGCCTGCATCACATCCGCATCTCATGCGGTGGATATCGTCGGCGCGGCGCGGACGCGCATTCCGTTGGGCACGATGCGTGTGAATGTCTACGTGCGGCATATACGCATGGGATCGCGATGCTCGCCGGTGCTGGCGGTGCCTGTGTAGCCGCGCTCGGCGTATTATTTATGGCGTTGCTCTGGCGCCGCGCGGACACGGCCACTGATTTAACATCACCGTGCCGTGCCGCGCGGATTGCATTCGGTGCGCGTTCTCGGCGGCACAGCTGGACGCGGCCGCACGTCGCATCTGATGGCATCACACACAATGCGCGAGCCCCCTGGCCGCGCGGCGCTCGCTGGACGGACGGCGGCCTGTGTGTGTTTACATTCGGATTCGGAGTCGCGGCGCTATTCGCGCACACACATTGATTGCTCGCAATTACTGCCGGCAGCGTTCCTGCCGCGCAAATGTTGTTATGCTGCCATGTGGCACATTGCACTTGCCGAAGCGCATCAACTGGCTGGCACGTGGAGCATAGATTCGCCAGGGCATTGACGATCGTCGCATCGCTCACATATGGGATTCCAATCGAAACGTGCTGGCCGGGCCTTAGGGCGAGTCGAGCGCAATCGCGCCCCACTTGAGAATTCAATAGACCTACAACAGACATTAGTCGGGTATTTTACGATACCTGTCGGCTTACGAGCGCGCCAGATACAGGTGACAACAACCGAAAGCAAGGACCAGGCGGACGTGCATTGTCCGAAGAAAGGCCGACCCCTAGGGCGAACCACTTGAGAAGACAATTGTGCGGGCGAAGTTAAGCCGGCTCAGGCTCAGGTCTGGTTGGCGCGTCGAGGAATCTCTAGACGAGGCGACAAGTTACGCACGGAGCGGCCGGTCCAGGAGGGGCCCCCAGACGCCGCTGGATAATGGCATAATTTTAAGTCGACTTAAATCTTGAGGTGGTTAATGCTGCGCTTTGGCCAATGCACTCGGGCGCATCTTCGGCGTGATCGGATGCGTGTAGCTTGCACACGTAAGGTGAGACGCACGAGCAAACAGCGCCGCGGGTGAAGTGTTATGGGCTCGCTCGAAATGCAGATGAGATGAGATGGGAACGCTGGCGATCGCGCCGCGTACACATAGTTTGAGGTGGAGCGAGCGCCGAGTGTCGGCGGTCGGCGGGCACGGCGGGTGGCGTATTGTATAGCACCTGTGCTGTCGGCCTCCGTCCACGTTCGGCCGAGCTGCGGCCGCATTCTTCACACCATGCAGGCGGGCGCAGCCCGGTGCTGATGCTGATGCCGTCGTCGTCGTCGTCGTCCTCGTCGTCGACGACGTCGTTGCGCGCTCATCGGTGTGTTGTACGCGCGCGACCCGGCCAGCCGGCCGGCCGCATCGCATCGCATCGTCCGGCGCGGCGACTAGACAGGCGCCAGTCCGACTCGGCGCCACCGGCACCGTCTTTGTCTGTGTGCGCCGTGTGCGCGCCCGCGCTCGCTGGCGTGTGTTGGGAGTCGTTGGAGAGCGCCTTTTGCTTTATGGCGCTCCTCTGCTTGCCTCTCTGCAGCCCTGGCGCTCCTCCTCGCGCGCACGCACCTAATGCATACTGGCTGGCATACGAAGCGCGTCTATTATTGTCTCCATCTCGCTCGACGTGCCGCGCGATGCACTTGTTACGTGCGGCTCGTTTCATTCCAACGAATGTAGCTGAATTTTAACAGCTACGACGACGACTGCGACGGCGACAAGTGCGACCGCCCGTATTGTTGCTGTTGCCGCTGCCGCTGCTGGCCATGCTGTCGCCGGCATCCAACGCAGCACCACGCACCATTCGCCTGCCAAGAAGAGCGCGGTCGTCACGACGGGCGCACGGGGCGCATTGGGCCCACATCGCCACAACGGCTGATCGAGCAGAACGCATCCGTATCGCGAACTGAGCGCATCACAATAAGTTGCCTCCAATCATGAGCGACTTCTCTCGTGTGAATTCTCCGCCAGCCCCGTAGACAATAACAAACAGTTGTTCAGTGCGCATTCCTCCCAAGTGCTTCTTGCAATTCTGCAAACAGACGCAGAGGATTATTATGACGAATGGAAATAACAGAAACACTTTTCTAGGTAATTATTACAATCATCGTCCCTTGTCTACACTCATCTTAATCAATTGCAACAAAATTAATGTCATGCATGCCAAAACAAATAGTAACAAAACGCATTAAAATTTGGATTGTCAAATTTCATACTTTCAAACTTATTTCCCATTTGAAAACTACCACAAACGCTGCTATCTAAGCAGTCTACTAATGTTATCGACACGAATGGGGTAAATAATTTTTGTTACTTTCGACCAGATGGTATAACAATGGACGAGTTAGTAATTGAAAGCAGTCCTCATTCGCCAACTGATAGCAGCGAAGACTCGGTGGAAGTGAAAGTGGAGGCGATCGCATCGCGCTCGAAGAGAAAACTTACCGAGCCTCGTCGTCTGCACGACGGCCCCCTGAAGAAGAGGACGTGCATCCGCGCCGAGGAGTCGACCCCCTTTCGGCCATGGAGTCTCACCCCGTTGAAGGCGCCCACGGTGACGCCGGCCGCGCCGACCATCGCACCTCCTGCCTCCCCGCCGGCGACGTCGTCCGTTGTGGCGCCGCGCCAGTACTTCAGACCGCCGTCGCCGCCCCCGCAGCCCATCGATCTGATCAAACGCAGCGCGAAGGTCGTCGCCGAAGACATCCGCATTCCAATCCATCCGACGTCGACCTGCTCCAGCGCCGAGGCCGAGGCGGCTCTGTCCGCCTCCACGGTGCATTTCCCCACGCTCGCCATCCCCAAGCCGGTGCAGCGCAAGGCAAGCGCACCACGTCCGTCCGCCGATGATGGCGCCGGTCCTTCGAAGGCGGCCGGCAGCAGCGAGCCGACGAAGGCGTCCGACATCCGGCATTCTGAAACAACGCAAGCGAGTCAGCGTAAGGAGCAGCGCAACTACAAGAATATGACGCGAGAGCGCCGCATCGAGGCGAATGCGAGGGAGCGCACTCGCGTGCACACGATTAGCGCCGCCTTCGACACGTTGAGGCGAGCGGTGCCAGCGTATTCGCACTCGCAGAAGCTGTCCAAGCTGAGCGTGCTGCGCATTGCGTGCAGCTACATCATGACGCTGTCGAACATCCTGGAGGACTCCCCAGACCTCCCCGAGAGCGTGGAGAACGTCGGCAGGACGATACAGCGTGAGGGCAAGTTGCGCAAGAAGAAGGACGAGTAGATCCCACCAGTCGCGCTTGTTCCATACCTGCACATAGACAATTGCGAATCGAACGTGCCAAATGAAAACCGATATGTGATTTTATCGCCTAATGTCCACCACGTACATAAGATTAGTGCCGCTGGTGCTTGCATTTGATTCTTCTTTAAAGAGTACAAAACACATACCTTCATTACTCATCATTTCATTTCTTATCGATCGTTCTCACACTCATACTATTTACACGAAGAACACGAGGACGTTTTTTATAAGTAATTTAAATCTTGTCATTTTGGTGCGTACAAGTGAAACATGCACAGACGCCATATTAATTTTTAGGAACTTTTTATGCACATTACGTTTATGCACTAGATATGGAAAATATTGCTCATCAAATTGATATTAGCAGTAGGCTTAACAAATATCTTGTACATATTGTAAATATGAGATTATTAGTTTGTAAATAAAATATTTATGTCATTGAAGCACACATTTGTTAGTAGACGAAAATGAAAAACGGCAAATGTGAACTAACCTCCAATATGATTTACCAGTTCAGGGGGTTCTTCTAGGCCTGAATGGGGGACTGGAAATGCGTTGAACTCACGCAGTGCAACCTAATTATACGAATATGCTCACTTATAATTATTTAGAGATGGAATTCACACATGTTTCAACACTTCATTCGGAACAACTATCAAATCTTATCGCAACTGATAAATTACGCGGCGTTTGTGGTGTCACCACAAGCAGCCAACCGTTCACGCAGACAACCGGCAACGTCGCAAGTAGATTTCCAGATTTTGACCTTGAAGATCGAATACGTGCTAATGCTAGCGCTTCTAAACTAGATCTAAATGCGCGAAATTTTCGCCGTATGGTGCTGTAAATAAACAATATGTGAGTGGATTGGCTACAGCAGAATCTTGCCGACAGTGCAATAAATTCGAATTTAACGATTGCGGGATATTTAATTCCCAAAAAATGATAAAGTATTTGCATTTCCTTGTAATTAAATTTGTCTAATATGTGAATTGCTTTTAGATGAACAGTTATGATGAAGACCTAAAAGTTAATGCCTTCTACAAGACCCTCCTGGAGTATAAGTCCGATTTGGAAAATGCTTCAAAGAAGAACTGGATCATTTGCATTCCACGCAGTGGCACAATCACTGAGCCGATTACTAAGTCAGACATCTACAACCACATTCTAGTCCCAAAAGGATCACATGGACAATATGTGACTCTAAACAATCTAGTCATAAACATCACACAGAACAAGATTGAAGTTGAAGGGCGTGATGACAGCTTTAGAAGCATACAGATTCTGTTCAACGAAACATTTTATCACACTTATATGAAGTACAAAGTATATTGTATTGAGTTTCCATTGAGCAAGCACTTCACCCAGGCGAATCCGATATCACAGATTACAAATCTACGCGATTGTATCGACTTTTTGTGGATTGAGACGTATGGCCGAGAGGTATTTCAGAAATTAACAAAGCTATGCCAAGCATATGCTGCAAAAAACAAATCTGTGACACATTTGGAGACTTTGAAAGAGAGCATTGAAAGACTGTACCACAAGTGCTTGGCTATTCCCATGGAATGTAGCCGATTGGAGGCGAAAGCGAAATTTAATTGCATGCTGCAACAAAACCTGCAGCTTGCAACTGAAACTTTTATGCAACATACGCTCAACAATCAGATATTTGCGTCGATATGCGCAATCACAGCCCACCATGACTCTAATTTCAATAAGGCGACACGAAATCTACATGACATTCAAACGAAGCACTTCCCGATCGTCAAGTACCAAGAGCGCATACCGACCGCTCGCTGTGAATTGAACAAAATCAATCATTACATCACAACGCTGGGAAAAATTCAATGCTTGAAAGCAACCTTTGATATACTCGCGTGCCATACGGGTCAGGCGGATGCTTGCCCTACACGAGGGCGAGGAAATCTACTCGAAAACGAAATACTCAATGGAGAAGTGCTCGTCCAGCTCTTCGCATTTCTCATCATCAAACTGCACATCAACAACTGGATTGCGAATTTAGTCTACATGAAGGAGTTCATGTTTAGTCACTGCAGCAATCAGGACGAAGGAAGCTATCTGATCACCACGTTGGAAGCAGCGATTGAATACATAAAATCTGGTCAGCTTATTGAGAAGTTGAACAGCGACATTGACAATAACAGAAACGAGGTGGTCACTGCGATTCGCACCTACAACCTTGAGCAGCTCAAGCTGTACTCGGCAAAGCAGTCATGCCCGGATGTCGTCAACTCTTCGGGAGAATCCATCGAGAGCGTCGAGGATAACTTATGTCATCCACTATGCTCCTGTGACCATTGCGAGCGATTACTTTCCCAATCACAAAACCATCATCAAACATGCTTCGACTTCATCGACGAAAAGGGGCGCAACTCCTTGCATATCGCATGCATCTACGGCTATCCGCAGATTGTCGACTTCCTGCTGCATCAAGACCTGCCGCTACAATTCGCCGATTATTCCGGCTCGTTTCCCATCCACTACGCCGCCCAATGCGGCCACCTGAATCCCTTGCTGCTTTTACTACACAACGACGCTGATTTGAATGTAGTCAATGCTGATGGGAACACCGCTCTTCATTTGGCCGCGAATAACGGCCACGAAAACTGCGTGAAGGGGTTGCTCTATTATTCAGAACATCAGAACAACGCGCTCGATTTGAACGTCTGCAACGCATGGGGCGAGACAGCCTTACATCTGGCATCGAAATGGGGATACTTAAATATTGTGAAAATATTGTTGGAGTATAAGATCGATCCTCGCATTAGAAACAAGTGCAACGAGGTTGCATTGGATCTGGCGCATAGTGCGCCTGTGAAGAAGCTCCTAATTTCGCAGTCAAGCGAGCAGGACGACACATCAACCTCTCGGACACGCTTTCCACGACAATACTCAAAGGATTTCGCAGGGGATACCGAAGATCGGAAGGCGTTCGGTGTGCGACCGAAGAATTTCGAACAGTTCAAGAAAACTGACCTCTTGCTGAAAGCGATTGAAAATAACGATCTTCCACTCAGTTGCTTTTACCTGGGTATTCCGACGTCGCCGATGTCCAATAATAACCACGTCCAGGATCAGAATGGGTCTGCAGTACGGGCATCATCGTCGACTTCCACGGCCGCTTATCATTGCCATCCATTATGTGATTGTCCACTATGTCAAACGGGCAGGCAATCGACGAATAATTCCAGCTTGAACGGTGTCAAGTTAAACGTGAATATTTGTAATTCAGAAGGCTTTACACCATTGCATGTGGCTGCACAGTTCGGCCGGAATGAGATCCTTAGGTTGCTCCTGGACGCGGGGGCTGAATGCGATTTGCAAACGTACAAGGCATTCTATACGCCTTTGCATTTGGCGTGTATCAATCAGCGGGTGTTTGCCATCAAGGAGTTGCTTCTGAGCGGCTCCTGCAGTGTCGACGTGCAGGATGGCAATGGCAATACAGCACTGCATTATGCTTGTTCGAAGAATGACGTACGCATCTTGGATATCCTGCTCTCGAAGGGTGCAGACACCAGCGTGAAGAATAATCGTGGAAAGACGGCATATCGAATGGCACAGGAACGGTCCTTGTTTGCTGTGGCTAAAATCATACAAGACAAGACTAAGGAAATGTATTCATCTCATGAAGAACTGTTGTAATATCTATTTGTATGTTCAATATTTTGTACTAGCAATTTTGTGCTTTTTTTCTAGATGCAGAAAGGATGTGCTGAGAATCTATTAATCTTTTTATATAATTCATTATTGTTTTAAGAATAAATAAAATACTAACAGCAAAATATTTGTCACTCAAAATTGCTTTACTTATTTCAGGAACTTAATACTTTGAATACTTGAGAAATTTAAGTTTAACCCTGACTTACATTTAGTGGCTCCAGCATTTAATAACTAGCATTTTTGAAGTTATACTTGTTTTGTTAACCCCCCATCTCCTAATGCAGTAGCTTCCATTAACTATAAACCCTGAAATGTTAGAAAAATAATTATGTATTTCTGCACATTTTACAATAAAATTACCGATCTCATTATTCACTCAGGTTACAACTAACAGTTGTCACGGAGTTCCATCCAAGTTATGGCTTACAGCTGCTCCAAAATCCATGCTGCAACAATATCAATTGTAAGTTGGGAACGAAGAAAGAGATATGACAATGAATTATTTGATAGGAATTAAATAGAGCTATGCGGTCACGGTAACCACATCTATCGGGAAAGTTGGGCAAAGTTTGGCTTGAGTTTGAAAGCGCATCATTTCGAAATCAGAGGGCGTTATAAGCAGCATTACGGACGTATACATGGAATAAATTTAAAAAATACATGATTTGCGATCATGTCATCATTTCGAAAGCACTTCCATGAATTGGAATTAGCACAAAATAACAGAGCTCAAGCTAATGACTTCCTTGCACCCGCTAATCATTTCCACATAAGCAGACAACAAAAGTCCCGAACCGCTCACAGCTATTTGCCAATTATTCGTTTTCGCGTATCAGTCGCATTATGCGTTCGATTCACCTGCAGAATCAGTCGCGTAATTAACAGAAATATTTTCGCTCTGCCTAATGAATTGACCCCGGGGATTTGCAAATTAATTAGCAATTCCTAGTAGAGTATTTGCCATAGTGGGATGAGGGATGTGAGATTTAATTAATCAAATCAAAACAATATAACAAGCGAGCGAAATGATATTTTATATGTTTTATCAACTGCGGCAGTTTCGTTCGTCTTTTGGGGGATGACCTTTCTCAGTTTTGTGCGCCTCAAAAGTTATTCGTGCTGCATCGTATAAGGAATATTTGATACATGCAATTGCACTGCTTTTCTGCGAAATTGTAATCCATAATCCTAACTGATCCTGGCGTTTTGTGTACATTCGGCGAGTTTATGCGGAGACGCATCGAGATGAAATGGGATTCGAATTCTCGGAAGTGCAAATGAAATTGTAATAAAAGGGCCTGGGCTATATTCATTGACAATACCTATGCTGGGCTGGGCTGAAAGCTTGTGAAAGATACGTTTTTTACATGCATAATGCACACAAATACTAAGAATTTTGGGGGAGCCCTTCGCAACCGCCAGCGAGCAGGCAGGCACGTGGGGGCCTTGTGTATCCAGCCAAATTTCTACGAACAAAAACCCTCATCATCTTCAAGCTGGTTTACATTCCACCCTTGTATACGATACGCACACTTGGCTTTGCTTCATTGCCAGCTGCAATTTGAGGTTGATAAGAATGTCGGGCGCATACGCATTCGATTCACGGAAGTCGAGCATATTGGGGGCTATTTTCTCACGAAGTTATTTGGTGCACTTTGGGAAATTGGATGGGCAACTGATTAAATTCGGGCGCGTAATTACGAGATGAATGCGTCAAGCATTGGTGGTGGTTTTGGGTATTTTGATATTTCGCGAATAAATGAATAGATGAAAGGTCCAACTGAATACTGAATGCACTCATTTCTGGCGATGAAATAATGACTTCAATTGAGCGTTTGCGTGTGTTGACAGACGGATGCACGGGTAATTAATTGAAATGTTACTCAATGGACACCAAATGGATATTTTTACGCCACAGATGAATGTTTAGCGCGCGTTCATTAGGGCCATTCATTGTTGAAGTGCATTCAACGTTCATTATCTAGCCCGATATCAATCAAATTAACTATTGATCCAAATACAATATTTTCACCGCTGAATGCGTTTTTTCAATGGGCTTTACGCTTGCATTGCGTAATGCATGCGAGTGTCGTAATGTTGTGCTCACGTCCATGACTAAATAGACAAATTCATATAGCAGATAATCATCGCAAAAATAATGTGGCAGTCGTGATTTTTTCGCAGCCGACACACGCCGCTAATCACTTTCTGTGAAATGTCCGCGTGCACAATTATTGTCTTCCGAAACGAGCGTAATTAACAACAATTATTCAAACAACGTGCATTATCAATAAGGCTTAATTTATGTTCCGAGAAGCGTGCGGTGCGGTGCGGGCTTGAGAGGTTCACTTGTGGCCCATGAAAGAGACGAACGACACAAAACTACAAGCTTAATCGAGTTCGCGGTAAAACTTAACTAACCGAATGGCCGACTAGCATCTGATCTGGCAGCGCGCACAACAAGCAAACAATAAGACCGTTTCCGCGTATTAATTATTCGCTATTACGATAGAAAAAGCGCGCTTTTTATGTCATTTCAATGGAAGCGCTAATATCGGCGCAGATTCTGCAATCCGTTCCTCGAGCTCTAGCGGCAGCGGCTTATCTTATGCCACCAATTATTCCAGCTTAGACGCGCCTGGTCATCTCGCATCGATAAAATGCTGCGGGCGCTTCGCCGTATTCCCGGCTTTCATTAGAAAGTTCTTCGTGTGTGCGCGCATACGTGCGCAGGCCGTCATCATCCTCATTACAATACGATCAAAGCCTTCCAGGAAATCGCTCTTCTCTTATCGTTCGGTTTTTATTAATGATTTTATTGTCAGCCGAGCAGCGAGCGGCCCCGCGGGTGGATCTGTGCCATCTGTGCTGCCGGCCTGGCCTGGTGCACAAGCTGCTCGTTGATGGCAGAATTCGAAGAAAATGCCCCGCACACACCCAGCATATGTGCGCGATCGGAGCGCATTCACGCAGAACTGCCATCAGGCGAGACGCGTATATTAATTTCGAGAAATGAGATGCGCTGATGGGCGACTTCTTCGTGGGTGTGTGCGTGCGCCGGGCGTACGTCTCTGGAGGACATGTGTGAAGTACACGTGACAGCAACGCATGCTGAAGGCGACCAAGCGACTGGGGGCTTATGTGGGCGAGAAATTTGGCGATTGATGGTGTGACACCAAAATAGGTGCGAAGAATATGAGAGGGCTCGTTCAGATTTCTTCAGAAATTGCAAGGAGTCATGCTTGAGTCTTCAACGTTCAACAAAACTTTAACCTATGGGCTGGGTTAGATGATCAATCGGGATAGAGGGAATTAATGAGTTTAATCAACAAGGATACCTACTCGGAATGAGCGCACTGATGTCTTGTAGATAGCAGCACAGGATCAAACAGCCAAATGATTAATGCGGCAATCCATGTACTTTCCTTTGCAGTAACGACTCGATTCGAATAATTCCTACGATTAGGATCTGTTTGCGTTCAGGTGTCGTAAAACACAATTGTGCTCGCGCGCACACACACAATGGCAGTGGATGAAGTCACCATTGTTGCGGCACCGTTAAATTCGCAGTAACCATCCAGAATGTATGTCTCCATCGAGCCGCATCGGGCGCGCGCCATCGCGTTGTTTTGATACTTATTAACGCGCGCGAACGCTTCGTAATCGTCCGCGCACCGGTGCACACGCCGAGTCAAATGCCCCAGGGGGCCGATCTAAGAGTAACAAACAGAACAACAATGTAAATGATGTGCCATTCATATTCGCTCGCCAACAGTCATACGGTAATGCAACACGCCAAAAGCTAACGTAATTACTCCTCTTCCTCGAAACGGTATGCAAAATCAGTCTTATTTCGGTTCAGGAAGGCGCCGAACTTGGTGATCGCCGTCGTTTCGGTTTCCACGAACACGTCGTCGAAGTCGTCCATAATGGTACCGGGAACTGTAAAAAAACGAAATTCAATAGTGATATCTTTATGACGGCGTGCGCGCTGATTTATTACCTTGCGGCAGGATGTCGAATTCGGCGAAGATGTCCACGTCGATGTCGTCGCGTTCATAGCGCCAAATCTGCACGCAGCCCAATCGCTGCAGAATCTGCAAGGAGATTCGGTTATTGCAAAATGATGACACAACATCATATTGGACTTACCTCCAATATGTAGTAAATATCAACGGGTTTGATAATATTGAAGCGGGCGCAGAGGCGACTGAACATGATGCAGGGGTAGCTCAAGCAATGGGTCAGAATGATACTCAGCCATTTCTCCAAGAGCTTGTAGTTTACGGTGCCATTGATTCGAATCCATGGGGAGATGCGTAGGCGACAACCGTCGTAGTTGCTGTAGTAGATTAGAAATTATAAATTGATGAGGATCCATGCGAAGCGTTTACACTCATTTCTTACCTCTCACATTTCTCCTTATCACCCACGTTCAGACATATGCTCCAGTTGTGTCGGTAATTGTGGTGGACGAACATGAAGTTGCAAACACCAACCCGCAGGATCAACCCCACGTTGATCAGACGATGCAGAGCGTTGACATCCAAGCAGGGAAACTGCGTCTGAAAAAATATCTCCAATTCGTATCTATTGAATAAGAATATGAGGTGTTACTTACGAGCATATCTATTCGTGTAGCACCGATGCTGCCCTTCAAGTAGATGAAATCAGCGATCGCCTTGTCGTTTGGATCCAAAATGAAGTCACCCCAGTTCACCGTGTTTTTGATGATAGCATCATTCAAAACTTTCTCGTAAATGTCGTGGGCGTCGTGGACAATCGCCGTATGGCATTCGTTGAATAACGCGTCCTTGTTGGCAATATCATCGTCCAATTGGATTCGACAGGTCGGATATCGCACGATGAAGTGCTCGTTCAGCTTCTCGAGGCGCTCCTCATCGTCCAGCTCGGGGAACAAGCCCTTGGTCAGCATGAACGCCATGTCCGAAATCTTCCATGTCTTGTGGCGGCGGTCAGCTTTGGCGAAGGCGCCGTAATCGGGGGGTTTGGTGATAGCGATGCGGTTTTCGGAAGTATCCGAAGATACCGCACTCTCTGGCTCGACTGCTTCGTCGCTTCCTTCCTGCCCTTCATCACTCATGAACATCTCCAAGGATGTTTCTAAATTCTTCGCAACGTCCACATCGAATTCGTCGTTATCCTGCGTCTTGGTCATCAACTCTTTGTAGCGTCTCGCCAACTCTTTGGCCAGTTCGCTAAAGTCTTTAATCTTTGGATTCAAAGTGATGATATCCTCCGGAAGGTCAAAGATGTAATGCAGGAGTCTGCTACTTTGAAATTCGGCCACGCCAAGTCCGTGACCTTGCTCGAATCTTTCGATGGACAAACCGGAACTCTTCAGCTTCTTCATCTTCAGAAATATAGTGGCGAAAAGTTCGTGCGCCTCAGTAAATATGCAGTGTGGAAATTGGGTGATTTGTTTGAACGTGTAGTTGAAGGATAAATTATACGTCATACCGCTCATCTGAATTGTACCGCCCTGGCTGGTCTTCATCTTCACGCCCGAAATGATCTGATAGTTGCGTAGATTTACGAGTGCGCTACGCAGCAGGTCCTCGGAGAAGCTTTGGTAGACTCGCAGGAGTTGGAAGGGCCACTCTTGGCTTTCAACCTGTCCGCCCAGCGAGCTATGGATAACGGACTGTATCGTATCCATGTTGATATCCTCATCGGTGACGGGGTCCTGACAGAAGAAGTCCTCCTTCTCGCTGAGTGGGACGTACCGATGCACGTTGGCTGGTGCCAAGAAGTCCTGCACCTCGTCGACGTTGCTCGCAGAGCACGCATTTCCGCGCCAACGTTTGTATGTGCAGAATGCCAAGTAGAGGAATGCCAGATTGAGATGGATGTCGCTGACGAATGTGCCGGAATTGCGTTTCAGATCGTTGCGGATCTTCCCGAAGTGCTTTTCGGTGAAGAAGTCCGATGTCAGCTCGAAGTTCAGGACGTGTTTGCGTTCGTCGAAGTTGTTCGACTTGCGTAACTGAACCGTTCGTCGTCGATAGGCAAATGATGTCTTCTTGGGACAGTGGAGTAAATTCTGGATTAAGTCGCGGATAGTCGTGTAGGTGACATAACGTTTCTTGTTGAAGGTGGTGAGGTAATCAGCGCATGCCATGCAGATTATGATCACCTTGTCCTCATCATCGGTGAATACAGCCCGACTTTTACCCATGCGGTCCCGAATTTTCTTGTCGGTAGGATCGATGCATACTCGCCGTTTGATACCACTTTTGCGAGGTTTCACCTTGCGCAGAATCATGGTCTTCTTCAACTTGCGGTCGCCACGTGCAACCTTCAATTTGCTCTTCTTTATACCAAGTCCAGTAGAGGTACCTGAAGCTGGCCCAATGATCTTATACTTCCTGCCCTTGCGTACCTGGTGCAAGTCGCTTAACTTCATCGGGCGTACATCCTCGAGGTGTTTCCGGCGTAGTCCGGTGATGGTATGCTGATGGTTTGGATTGGTCTTCGGTGGTTTCGCATACCAGAACCAATTCTTTCTGACGTGGAGCCACAGTGCGCTGTCTGAACAGCAGGCCCCCAATCCATCACCGGGTAAGTAACCAACGTCGTTCAAGGGGGCATTTTCCGTGGACTGTGGTTTCAAGGCTGCTATCAGTAAAGGCTTCGCGTGGACATATTCCAATTGGATGTTCTGCCCTACAACCGAATGTCGACTACCCAGCCTAGTGTTGATGGCGAAACAATACATATCCGCCCAGTACTTCTCCACGTCCGGCATGGAATTGAAGCAGTAGGTGTTTTTGGGGTACTCTTTCTTGGTGATCTGGTGGTACCCGACCTCACTCGATGTGGTATTATACAGGATGGCATTACGGTTGAAGTAGAAGAAAAGTTGATCCTTCTCGCGGATTTTCTGTGGTCCGAATTGTACTAGGCCCATGTAAGCCAGGAAGCGGAATATCTCGTGAATCGCAAAAATGTATTTGCGATAATTAAGCAATGCCTCCTTGATTTCCGAGGGCAAATTCGTCACAATGAAGTGCTTCCTAACTGGGTGATTGAGGTAACTTGGCAGCTCAGGGATAATAAACGAAACGTTGCAGACCTTTACGAAAAGGGATAGTGGCAGTCGAAGAAGGATATCGGAGATGAGTGCCCAACCATCCGGCCAACTTTTGTGTGTGGGCAACGGTGACACGAACATCTTCCAGGATGCCTCCCGATGAAATAGGGTTGTTGCCTCCCCCATGACGCTCTCGATGGACTCCGGGTCGCAATAATTCAGGAAGACGTTGCGCGCTTCCTCGCGCAATATCGGAAACCCATCATAGCCGCGTATCAGATAGAATAGGAACTCGTGGAGCGAGCGCATCTTGGCCACCTTCGGATTGAAGCCGTAGGTGCGGCCGATGAAGCGGCTGTACTTGAATCGCCGGCGGATCATCGCCGGAATGGCGCTCACCTTGCCCTCCTGCTCGAAAACTTTCCGCTTCGCATAGATCACGAAACTGCTCTTGAACTGGTCCACATAGCTCTGCGTCAGCGATCGGACGTCGCTGTGCGGCAGCGTCATCATGTTCTTGGTGCGCACCACGTCCGCGTAGCGCAGAATGATCTTGACGATGGCGAATTCGCCATCGCGGACAAGTGTCGTCAGGATGCGCTGCATGCTCTTCTTGTCGATGTTCACGTTGTATCCCTCGGACTTCTCCGTCTGCGTGATGATGTTCTGCACCTTGATGATATCGATGATCATCTTCTGGCTGGTGATGCAGTTGCGCACCAGCTGGAGGCGCGACTGCGCCCGTTGGGACTGGCTGACGAGAGGTCGCCTGTCGACGAAGTCGTCGGGTTTCGAGGAGACGACCAGCATCGTTTCGACCTCGAGGCTGTCTTTCTGTACGAATGCGATTTGTGGTTTGGGTCCCATAAAGATCTCCATGTCCACGTTGAAGAAGTTCTCTTTGGTCATTTTCACTTCGCGGACTGCGGGTGCCGGCATCTCAATGGGCACTGATGCAGGCTCGTGGAACTTTTGCGCAAGAGGAGTGGTTTTGTCATCGAAGTTGTTGATTATAACGAGCTTTACATCCTTCGAGACTTTTTCCTTTGGCGAAAAGTCTAACCCACTCATTAAAGCGTCTTCAGAGTTGGCGTCTTCGTACTCCTCTTCCTCCGAAGATGACAGTGTCTGTTCGGACACGGCCGGCAGCATCTTCAGATACGTATGGTACAACTTCACTTTGTATTTGGGATTTAACAATTGCAGAAACGGCCGGAAAGATTTCAACTTCCTTGGTGGATGGACTTTGACCTTTTGCAAAATACTTCTTTCCACTGATGAATTCAATGTGGTACGGGTATTTTTCGATGGAAATATGGATTGTTTCTCTGAAGTTTCCATTTGCGTATCGAATAAAGTCGCGACAAACTTCTTCATGTCTGGGTTACTATCGACATTGACGCCGGGACTAATTGTTTGGATTTCCTGTGCATGAACATCAAAAAATGGACGTTGATTAGCATAATAAATATTAAGATTGTTGGTATCTTTAACTTTCCTTAGCTGCTGCACAATTGTGTATACGTTTGACGTATAATTCGGGAATGGATTCGCTAACTCGCTGCTCTTGCTATCAGATGATTTCAGACATTCAGGTTCAACATTCAGGACATTTGCAATGAAGTCAAGGGTTTCTGGTTCTTCCTCGTTCGATTCCTGACTTACGGGTTCCTCCTTGATGCTTTCAGCTTTATGAGCGGTAGCTATGAAGACCATAAAGTGTTGCCTACGGGAATCGTGCAGGATATGTTCAATTAGACCCCGATCCCGCAGCGATTTGCAAATATTTCGCACACAGTAATGGTCGCAATTGGACAAGCGTGATAGTCGACGCATTTTGATGCCTTTGAGGCCGGTATTATAAATGGCCTGATAGATTCTACGTGCGGCAGGCACCCCGAATGGAACGGGATATTCATCATCGGAATCGGACAACACATTATTACCCTCAACATCCTCTTTGTCGTCCTTTTCGTCCTTGAAGATCGAGTTGATATTGAGATTGGGATTCCTCAACTGCAGGACGCGTACGGTCTTCTCCGCATCCTTCGCCTTTCGTCGCCATTCTTGTGGTACCGCATTGGGATACATTTCCCGATAGGGCAGCCAATCCGACCGGATGAACTGCCGGAACTCATCCGATTTGACTACCTTCGAGATCATGAAGCGTTCCCACACATCATTCCCGATGATCTGCCGCAGCTCCACGTACTCCATCCGGCATTTCGGCTTCTGCTTGATCAGCTTGACGATGTGCTCGACGATCAGTTGACGTTTGCTCTTGATTTCCGTGAAGAAGCGATGCAGGTGCAGGAGGCCAGCTGAGGCGTTCGCTTTACGATCAGTCCGGGTTTGACATTGTTGCTTCGAGATGAGCTGCATCTGCTGTAGACGACTACGGTAGTAGAACAGGGTCTTCGCATCCTTGGTCATCATGCTCAGCGAGCGGGACCCGGTGGTCATCTCACCACGACGCCGTGATCGCCCAATCCTCTCCAAGATGCAGTATTGATTGCCGAAGAACGTTATCAAGGGATCGGCGTACGGAGAGATCAATGCATGTCGACGCAACTCTGGTGTACCAACCAATATTAGACGATTTCCATACATGACTTCCGCTTCCCTCAGCGACAGCTGCTGGACGTCGAGGGGTCGACGAGTATTGTAGGTCGCACAGGAACCCATCGTATTCTTCTTGGTGTCGTTGATGGGCACGAATGGATAGATGTCCTCGCCGGAAGTGCTACCCTCGCGGGTAAGCCGCAAGATACCACGAGGACTTTCCAGCTCGTAGCATTCAATATGCGCTTCTTGTTTGACATTATTCCAGATATACGTTCTCAGATGATCTGAGAGTGAAATTGTGTGGTTTAACGCGACCTCCATGCGTGTCCACAACGCCTCCAAGGTGATTCCGTCAAGGCCTTCGAGGGCGATTTCATCGTTGGCTGTGGCGATGATATCTTGACCTTCCAAATTCTGTAAATGAGATTTACCCCATCCGATAACTTCGTTGTTTTCCTCATCGTCGTCGATGATTGTGTTGCCAGGTTCGTCCACCTCCTGATCGCAGATCGCCTCATTGTCGTTGTCGTCGTCGCCGACGCTCGTAAAGGGCAGGACGATAGGGTTTGGTTCAAGTTTGGCCCGTTTCGCTTTACTTGACGAGTTCTTCGTAGATGTTGACCCTGCTGATTTCCTGGATGCCACCTTAATTGCGCCGCGAGCGGTAACGCTTAGAACATTGCTCAGAGCCGCCAGCGGCAATTGGGAGCGATCCTCTTGTGTTGTCGCCTGGGAATGCTTGCCTGAATTGCGCGATGTCACACGTCGTTGTTTTGCGGGTGGTCCCTCAGATTTGTCGGCGCCCAACGATCGCTTCCCGGTCCCTGAAGGTCCGGAAGACATACCGTCAATCGTGTGGATACTAAACTATGTGCAAATCTGTAAACAAGAAATGCCAAAAATCAGGAATCATGATCAAAACTTTTGAAATGTCGTGTATGTTGTTGGATTGATTTTCGGCAAAAAATGGGTATTGTTCACCGGGAATTACGTGAATAACTGAAAGTTCGTAGTATTTAAATTAAATTGTAACATCGATTCTCGGCAGCAATTTATATATAGACTTCCAGGTATTTGAGTATGCGAGAACGTGCAGGCCACTCGTCCAAGTCCGGGGAATTCGATTATGAAAAAGCTATTTGATTTGCCGGGTGGCGGCAGTGGGCCACCATATACACAAATAGCTATTCCGACTATATTATGACTCCCAAGAAAATCGATGCTAATTTAGGCTTTCTACGTTCGATGCTTTCATGGACGTTCGTTCGTGTGTCTAGAAAGTCTTGCTATGGAAGGATGAATGTTTGTAAGTTGGATTTGGAATTTGCATGAGCATACAACAACAAGGAGAACTCAGAAACTCAGAGTGCAATAAAGAGACCTATGATAATTGTAAAACCAACGCCACATGGGATCCTAATTATTAATTCGTACGAATGATTTTTCAAGAATTGTAATGTAATAAAAATTTCCTGAAATTTCTTGAAATTTCCTGAAACTCCCTGAAATTTCATGACTTTGGTTAGTTAGGTCGTGTCCAAATCAAAGGTCGTAAGGTCCATCCGGGTTGTAAGTCTTTTGCTTTTTCAATCTTCAATTTTCAATTTCCAATTATCTGGTAAGTTTCTGATAAGATGAAGAATTTTTTTTATGTGTGATCTTGAACTATATTTGCAGAAATAAGAATTGCGTCTCAATTTTATATAAGAATCAATAAATAGACCCGAAACTATTTGCTCGTGCAGTGATACCCATCATGAAATATTGGCAATTTGCTGAATGCGTTTGCAAATTCTATTTATTGTGTTGGGCTATATTACAATATGCAATAAAATCCCCCTCGAGGTTGGTTGCAATGCTGCAGCGCAAAATATTGCAGCCAATAGGTGCGCGTAATTCTGCTGCTTCTCCGAATTATTGGAATTTTGTGTAGCGCAATTCATGTGCAAACATTGCGGAAGAATTAAATCAATAAATAGTCAACAGCAAATACGAGGAAGCAATATTTGCGCAATAAACAATTTTTCAGATACATATTGCCAGGAGGATTCGGCTGAATTCAGCGCCCACGCCCTGGAAGTTCAACAATGCACGCGCAAATACGAGGTACGCAAATCAACAAATAACCCTAATTGGTGCGAATCAAATTGGATCGACCGTCGATGTAACCACCAATATTCCAATGCGATTACGTTCTATCACCTGCAAAAACTCCTACCCGGAAATATCCTATGCAGCCATTAGGTAAACGGTGAACGTTCGTGGCCTCATCAACTAACTGTATGCAAACCTTAATTAAACGAGTAGGTCATCTTGAAAACGTGCTCTCTTTGGGTCAAGTACATGCGACAAGCAGCTCCAGCCGAGCATGTCGAAAAAAATGTTTACAAATATTATGCTTGCATAATTACGCGTCGCATGTAATTTCGCCTGCACGTGTTTCAGCCCATCAATGTGAGGTCTACGCGACAGTAGGCGGCGGGCGGCATGAATAAAATCATATACACTACTAGCGAAATTATGCAATTGATGAGAAGCGCACAAACAGCGCGAGCGTCAGTTCCGCTGAAAGTAAACACGGTGGTAAACATGTGCGCGCAGAAAGGCAGACGCAAGTCGGCCAACGCCAAGGCTTTCGGCGAAATTCGCATCTTACAATCGAATGGCAATTTTGCGACTTTCTGGACGCGTTCATTGCCAAATTCCTGCCAAAATACCACGCACCAGACGCGGTCTGGGCCGCCATCCGCGCCGAGAGACAGACGCGCGTCTCGTGTCTCACGTAATTTCGCACAACGTTCGTGCACGCAATGCAGCCGCATGCACGGCTAATTTCCTCCGAGCTAAATTAGGTGCGAGACTCGCATTTGAAACACGCGCATCGAGCGTAAATATAGCATCGAATCATTTATAAATATCGCAAAACATTTGCCCGCGCGTTCGGTGATTGTTTTCCGGCTGCACGCTCGGAAAAACGCGTCGAAACTGCGCGAAAAGCAATATTCCATTCCAGCGTTGAAATTGACACACACATTTTTCCCATGAAAGCTCGTTCGCTGAATGATATGAATTTTCTCGTTGCTGCATGCATGCAATACATGGCGAAATTTCCGTCGTGTCACGCGTAGCAATTCGTTCCAGAGACGACGACAAGCGAAATCATTTTCCAAGCAGCGCGAATGCAAGCGGCGCTGGAGGCGGCAGGCGGGCCAGGAATACCGGGAACACAGTGCGCGTCGCAATTGAACACTCGTGCCCTGGAATGACGTCTAATTCCAGGTCAAATCGCGCGGAAATGCCGCACGAGGGGATGCCAATGAAAGGATTCAATTTGCCGAATGCAAAACGTGCCAGATACGAGGGCAGCGCAATGCAATTGCAACCCGTAATAATGCATCGATTCGATTTGTTATTAATTGTTACATGCGTATTAGTTCGGAGAAAAAAACGGCGATAAAAACGCCATTAACAATCGGCGATTTAATGGATTCTTGTTAGAGCTGCAATTGTCAGCGGCATGTCATATTTTTATCATAATAATTCCGAGAATGCGCCGATTAAATTTAATTGCATTTTTACTAATTATATTCGTAAGTAAGCATTTTGCAAGTTGTACGGCCGCCTTGTTTTGTTGCCGAATTCTCGCAAGTGCATGCCAACTGATTCATGCGAATTTCGCAAACATGTCTAAGGCGAAAAAATACATGCTTGTGCAACTTTTGTTCTAATTGCGTAAATTCTAAGTAGCTATTTTTTTGTACGCAGAATTTCTCCGATGCCAGAGCGAAGTATTAAATAGGAAATCGTTCATCATGGAAGCAACTTTAAACAGTGTCTTATTGGATGTGGCAGAATGAATTGTGTAAGAATTTCTTGAACAGTTTTGATGAAATATGAAAGGACAGAGACATGGAATAAAGTAATATACTCAACAGGATAACTTTTATCATTTCGAGTCTCTCAAACGTCTCGTTCAAACTCAAATGTCTTCAGACCGGTGTCCACCGGAAATATACAATATTGAATAGTTGCAAACAGCAGGAAGAATGTAATAAAATATGATTAAAGAATTGAATGCACAATAAATATTGGATAATGTGAAGCAGTCCTATGTCAACTTCCATCTATCTCAAAGTAGAACAGAAATTAATTTAAAAATTTAAGAAAAAACAAAAGAGAAATTAGAAATCGTAAATTCTTTAAAGTCCACCTATAAAATCGATTGAGTTCAACTCACAATCAGTAGTCTGGAGGGACAAACAATAAGCATTTGCCAATACTGATAACTAAACAACTGATAAGTCTGTGCCTACTATTGAGTCACCAAATAATCACTATTTTGTCAAAACTGGAGAACAAAATTCCCAGAATGGCAAATTGCTTCAGCGAAACAAGTACGTAAATGATGCAGTTGCACTAATGATACACCGGATGTCGATGTCAAATTGAGATAAAAATCCACGTGAATAATTGAGAACGTCTGCATTATTATGGCTGGAAGCATCATTACGGGCGCCATTATCTGAATATTCCTGTTCAATTCGCAATAAATGCGCGGCAGTTATACCATCCTCTAATATCACGTTCCTAACAGGGCAGGAGAAGAACCTGCGAGAACGACGAGGCTTTGATTGCAGGAAGAAGAAGACGTACCGAGCGATGTACGTGTACGCCTTCGGGCGCACTTCACGTGGCAGACTGCCGAATTCCACGTAAAACCAATTTTGCCAAGAAAAAGGCTCAGCGTATTTATGCGCCGGTTGAATTCCACGAACGTGCCGACGTTGGCGGCGGCCGCGTCGGCAACAGCAACAGCTTCGTCGTCGTCGGCGGCGGCGGCGGCGTCGGCGGACGTTTTTCTCGCCGCAGTGTACACAAGCAAAACAGGTGGTTATTTTTCACGGGGCGCGCCTTGGAAATGTGTCAGGCACACTCAATGCGACGACGCTTGTAAATAATCCGCTATCGATTTGCCATGATTGGTGTATGTATGTGAACGCGTATCGAACGGTGGCGGGTGCATACGCGGATGCGAGAATATGCACCAGCTATCATCAACCGCCCCCCGGGCTCGTTTGTAACGTGTACCAATTGCTCTACAAACATGATTTGTATGCTGGCGTGGCCGAAACGGCCGCCGACGCCGCTCCCAATCAAATTGGAACTTGTTGACGGATCAACGTTAATCAAACTATAATATAACTTTGTGCGTCGTCGGCGGCGCGAGCGCCTTCCGAGAATTTACATGTTCTCGCCCGTCCGCCGCACACATCTGCGTTGGCCGGTGGCGTACATGGGGGCCGCCTGCTCGATGGAAGTGTTTTGCCTGCCGGCTGGCGCTAAATTCCCAGTATTACGTGCGCATACGACGAAATTGTTCGGCGATACGGCGGCAGCCTCAGGACGAGCGCGCGCCGCCCCACGAGTGCGAGCGCAACGGCACGAGCCACTCGCCGACGAAAATAACCTCGATGAAATTAACCCAATTGTGTGGAAGTTACACGAATATCACCTAGAGCTGAAGAGCGCGCGCGACATTGCACAGCACGGCGCCGACGACGCTGGCCGGTGGCGGTAACGGCGGCGGCGAGAACGGCCAAGTCAAACAAATACGACGACGCAGTTAGCGAGAAATACTTGAGCGTCATTGCAGTTGGCCGTACGCCGAAAAACACTCCAATATGCAGCAAAGTCTATTGTATGATTGCATTAAAATAAACCGTAATTCCATTACCGGGAAGGAACAATTGATAGATATGCTTACGTATTTATCAGGACTCGTTCGTTTCTACTGTACAATTTTGTATGAAAATTGGGCGCTGCCTGTTTAATTCATTAATTATTCGACAGCCTCGATAAAAAGTCGAATAAATATTTGAAATCTGGTGTTTATTTCGTTTCGTCAGAAACATTCCGGTTCGAACGCAAGCGTTTTTACTGAGTTGTGGGAATTTTCGGAATCTTGTATTTATAACTGCAAGCTCCCTAGGTTCGAAATCCTCACAATTTTTTCATTAGAATTTTACAGGAATATGACAACAGTGTGAAATTGAGATAGGTAAACAGAATTCTTATTTCAAATAATCTCTGTAAAAGTTATATGCTGTTAAAAGGGCGAAAAAAACAAAAATTTTGCATTTTTAGGACCCCATTTTTTAAGTTCGGGTGTTTCCGATTCCAGCAGGGTTTCGGGACCATGACCAATCTTATTTTTTCGCCAAAATACTATTAATGCCCTTTGAATCATCCAAATCGGTCGATTAGTTCCGGAGATATGAAAATTTTTGAAACCTCGAGCGATTTTAAGAATTTCATATCGGTTTTTTCGCTACAAAC